>VYZT01041703.1:0-13788 GCA_013400735.1 Pomatostomus ruficeps | reverse complement strand
GCGCCGGAGGTCTGGCGCAGGCGCGGTGGCGGGCGGGCGTGTGGCGGCACGGCCGGGCAGCGGCGGGGTGCGGGCTGTCTGACCCGCGATCCCTGATCCGCCATCCCTGACCTGAGATCCCTGACCCCTGACCTGCCATTCCTGACCCGAGATCCCTGATCCTCTCCGAGCCTTTGAGCGGCCAGCTCGGGGCATTTTCCCTTTCAGCAGCCCCCGCCGCTCCCCGGGCAGTGTCGCCTCTCCAGAAGCCTCTCGGCGTCCTACGGAGAATGCTCGGGGTTGGAAGAGACCTTTAAAATCATCAAATCCCGCTGCCCAGCCAGCACCACCACTGTAACCCCTAAACCAGGAACCGCATCACCCAGAGCAAGATGCACGCACCTGTTAAACACCTCTAGGGACAGGCTCAGCCTTGCTGACCGCGTGCCTAAACTTGCTCACCAGTTTGGAAAGCAAATACTTTATAATCAGGTTAAAACTCTAAGGAAAAAAATATATATTGCCTATTACAAGTCAAAAATAACTTAGAAATTCTGACCTCCTAGAAATGTTGGAAGTTGCCCATTTGCCTTTTCTGGGAGTGCTCCCAAAGCAAGCAACTGGTTTTCAAAATGAAATGCAATGTTGATTGTATAGTCTTTCAGAGTTAATAGTGTATTTGTTGCTATTGCTTAAGCTGCAGTCATTGCTGTTTCAACAACGCTGTGTAGGTATTGTTTTCTGCCAAGACCTCTTCTACAATGCATCTTGAAATTCCACTTCTCTGAAGTTTGGAGTGCAAAAATTAACTGTTTCTATTTCAAAAGAGAAGCTTTAGTTTATTCCCACACAATAGCCCTGTAAGTATTCTTCAAGTTTGTTGAATCATATGTGATGTTTTATAGCCCAAAAAAAAAAGTTGTTAATTAGAAATTTATGATATATGTGTCTGCACAGCAATACAAGGTTTATTTTGAGAGCTTGTGAAGATCGAGAAAATCTCTTTTCTGTTGTCCATTCAGTCATTGGAACTGTAATCAGATGTGACAGCTTTGTTTTGCATTTTCCTGGTTACATTACTGTCATTTGGTATCCTACTCAGAGAATTGTGTGGGTGGTGCTCTGGAATAAACCACAGCTTTCCTGCTTGATCTTACTCCAGTAGTTTGAAATTGAACTATAATGGGTGCAGTTGTTTTTCTAATTCACATCTGGATCCTTTAATACTCTTATTACATATGCAGTGAATGTTCTTAAGCATACTTTAGTGAGAGGTAGAGGGCTTTTGCTTGGGATGTGGCCACATGTCAAAAATACAAGACTAGTAAATATTTAAAGGACGTGTTTTATAGAATGAAAAAAATGTTGCTATATCCTCTGTTCCCACAAGAAGATTGGCAGACTTTCTAAAGTTTTTTCTTTTAAAAGTCATATGGCAAGACCATTTGTTCAATTGTGATTCTGAAATTTCCTGACTAATCCTGTCCTGAATTTATTAAAATCTGAGGGGGTTGCACATAAGCAAGTAATGTGAGATCTGGCCAATACTGAGAGCTACCGTCGCTAGGTGTGTTCTTCAATAGCATCCTCTGGGTCAGAGAAGGATATTTCTGGAGTTAGTCCTCACACACACCTACGATACACACTGGCTCTGCCATCCTTGTCTCTAGCTCTGCTTTCCCATCAGAAGATCAGTATTTCTTCCCCCTCCAGACCCCTCTTACCCTAGTTGGGCATAATGTCTAAAATATAATTTGTAAGCCTATGAAGAGTGTTATCACTATTTGATATTAGAAAGGCAGGGTCTCATTCTTGTTGGCTGAATGTGCAAGATTAATAATTTCAATTCATTGCATATTTTCTGCGGGTCATGTTCGTAATCTGTGCCAGGTTTCTAAAGCAACTAGCAGAGTCAGAGACAATAATGTGTGTCGTTATCACTGTTAGCCACTAACAGAGAAAATGTTTGAAAATAGATCACTGAGTCATGAATGGTTTGGGTTGGAAAGGACCTTAAAGACCACCCAGTTCCAGCCCCTCTGCCACAGACAGGGACAGCCTTCACTAGACCAGGTTGCTCAGAGCTCCACCCAGACTAGCCTCCAAGACTTCCAAGATGTCCAAGTGTTTTCACATGTACCTTTTTTCATCTCATAAAGAACTTTTATTGAGACCTGTGGAAAGCGTAGGATCATATTAGTGTATATTCATTTACCTAGACATCAAATACCATAATTATTTAAATTCATCATAGGGGTTTTTTTGTTATTTTCCCCCTCAAACAAAACAAAGAAGGATGAAATAAGCAGAGTAATTTGTGGGTTTCTTTGCTCAGTGAGTATATAGCATAGGCATTATAATTTAATGTGTTAACAGAGATATCAAGAACTTGGTGAAACCTTGTTGCTTTAGTCACTGGTTCAGGAGGAAGAGGTGGATCCTGGCAGCAGCAGAAAGGTGCAGAGGCTGCTGCAAGGCACAGGAAAAGAGTGTGCCAAAGTCTTTGGAAGAAGGTTTCCGTGAGTGCACCAACACACAGAAACTTGGGATGCTAAAGTCACTGGGAGTTTTTCATAAGCAGGTTTGGTTTGTAGGCTGTGATGCATAGAAACATTGGAATAAACAGTTTTTGTGGCAGACATTAATTTTAAACCAGTGTTTTACACTAACACACCTTTCTAAAAATACCTGAACACATGTGGCTGAAGTAAAGAATGTAGTCAGTATTTTACTGATTGTTGTGTTACTAATATGACTTTTAAATCAGGTACTCATTAGCTGAAAGGTGTGATCAATATGGCTATTTTCTTAGTTCTGTGAGTATTAAAGGGGCATTGTTATTTTCCATGTGAATGTCCTGACAAAATCCACTGTGACAGATGTAATTTTTCCCCTTAATTTGAATAGACAGTCTCATCATTATGATGCATTTTCTCTTTTTTCAATTTAGCACTGAAGTGTCTAATTCATTTACTTATGAAAATAGGCAATTATCTCTTTCTACCCCAAGATCCTTATGAATGTAATAAACTTTATAATAAGATTGTAATTCAGTCATAAGGATGATTATCTTATTGTCCATAGAGCACTCATATGGATCATGCTCTAAGATCTGTGTATGTATATTTGTACAAGTCTGTGTTTTGTAAATATCTTTCCTGTGACCTTGCCCAAATCCTGTAGGCACCTTTTTAATACCTCTCTTTTGAAGTGATTTTGTGCACCTGAAGAAATATCTTGTTGCACACCTCTGAACTAAAATAGCAAAATTTTTGCTAGACATGCATGAAATTGCATGAAATTTAAACATTTATGACCCTGGTTCTTGGCTGCTATTGCTGCATAGGTTGGGAAAATTAAACAGGATTCAGCCGGATCCTCATGAGAGGAGATTGATGGACAAATGGGATTTATCCATTATCCCTGCTTTTCCCTAGTCAAGTGGAGGACTTGGAGCAAAAGAAGGGAGAAACCTGAACAGCAAGCAAGGTGGAACTGAAGCCTGTCCTGGCAACTGCAGCAGATAATTTCCTTGGGGAGAAGAGATGTTACTGGCACAGGCCAGTATATTATATATATGTGTGTGTGTGTATATACATATAGCCTAAATATGGAGTGGATTTCCAGATAAAAACACACCATCTGGCAGCAGCATAAGACTGGGCATTTAAATTGAGGATGAAAAGTTTGAACACTAGTTTGAAGTGATGGGTCCAACCTAATAATTTTTTGAGATGTAGCCAAATTGTATTTACTATTGATTCTAAGCCTGATCCTATTGCCATCACTCCTGTGTGTAGTCCTGCTCATTTCAAATACATGCAAAATTTGCTTGTTCAATTAAGATATTACCAGCCAGTTCTGAACTTCCTTGATTCACATACTTGGTCAGACTTTAATTAAAGTCCTAAACATTTTTTCCCCCACAGTATGTATTTTAATTACTTTTCTCATGTTTTAAATTGAATAAAATATTTGAAAATGCCTGGGCTCATAGCAGACACATCACAATGCTTCATTAGTCATGAATATTACCTAAATAATGTGGAGAGAAACTTTTCCTAGTGAGTTATAAGTTGCTGTAAGAGGAAAAAAGATGATGAAATTTGTACTTGTATAAAATTTGCACTTGTAAGCTATAACAGGAGAAAGTTTAACACAAGTGTCTAGCTGAATCTCTTAAATGATACTTTAGTTAATTTTTTTGTTTGGGTAGCAGTTCATCTTTTTAATTAAATTTTGTTTTGTGTAGTGGTATCTCTAGAGGAAACATATTGAACAAGAAAAATAAGAGGATTAGGCCACTTGGTGGTGTAATATGCAAAGGAAAAGCAACTTGTCATATTCAAGTGAAGGAAATTTACATAATAGACCATTTTTGTTTGCTTATTATCTGATTAAGCACAGTACAAGACATTACACGAATGGTTACTTTTTAAAGACCTTTAATTTCATGCAAGTAGTCAAGCAGATTTTGCAGGATAAATTCTGGGTTTAGCTCAGCTCTTTCTGAAGGCGTTTGTGTTCAAGCTGTTAATGGTCTGTTGGTTCAGAGATCCCGACACAGCTGTCTGTGGGAAATGGATAATTTACAAATGGACAGGGCCACATGGGATCTGCAGTGTCCCCCACCATGGAACAGCTTTGGTTTCACCTGCAGGGGACTAGGGTCCTTCCCATTCCCAACAGGTGCAGCAGCCTCTCTCAGGTGTTTGGGTTTCATTCCCTGGCTGAGGAGCTGGGAGGAGCCGTGGCACTGCAGGGCTCTGGGGTGGCCTGGGCTGCCCAGGGTGCGAGCAGGGAGCAGAGGGAAAGGCGCCGAGAGCTCTCCTGCAATTCAGGTGAAACACACGGGCACTTGTGCAGGGGGCACCAAAGGGGAGGGGAGTGTGGGCAAGGGTAGGTTGGTGGAGCCTATTTATATTTCTCCATGCAACAAGAAGAAGTAAAGGTCCAGCCTTCCTTAAAGAAGTTGAAACCTTTAGTTTCAACTTCTTTAAGGAAGGTGTTTGAGCTCAGCAGGATGCCACAGGGGCTGCAGAACAGTGTGTGCAGTGACAAATTTTTATGTTGTATGCACTGGTGTTCATGTCAAGGGAGAAAAGTGAGGAGAAAACCAATATAATGCTGCTCTGCAAATTCTAGCAGAAGCAGTTTCTGTGCTAAATGGGGTCCACTAAGGAATGTCACTGTTAGTCAAATGATTGTTCTGAAACAGTAATCAGAATTTTTGGGGGGAAAGAAAAAATGAGGGGAAAAAAGAGGAAGTTTCCATCCCTGTTTGACAGAAACATCAAACTAACAGTTAAGTTTTATTTTCACATTGAGGAAGGAAAAAATAAAGATGTTTTGACTGGTATTTGGCTTGAGTTTGGTTTGGCTTTTTAACCTACAACATAGAAGGAAGTAAAAATTGAGAATAACTTCAGTTTGGGCTGATTAAACTGAAGATATGAAGTAACTTTCTCCTTGATGACTGTACCATATTTAGGTACTAAAAGAAGTAGCAGTTCTCATGCTAAGTAGTAGTAGTTGCTAATGTTGAGAACAAACAACCAGGGTAGTGTCCCAGTGGGTACAAACATACTTGGGAACTTGAGTTTTACTTCTTGTCCCTGGCAATCCAGACTATTATAATCCATGTAGAAGTGGCACCTTCTCGTGTTGGCTGTAAGGAGGGGCTTACTCTTTAAATGGGTCCAGAGCGTACTCTGGTGCTTCAGAAGAAAGATAGCACCAGTGATGGTGATCTGTTGCTTATAATTCTTGTTCTTATGGATAATGACATCCTGGATCATGTCCTCCTGGAATACCTTCAGGACTCCACAGATTTTTGCATAAATTAGAGCTGGAATACTTTTAACTTTCCTACCACAAGCCAGATACTTGGCTGGGGTCAGAAAGTGGCAGCTGGAGAGAAAATGAAATTAAATGAAAACTATGAGAGATTTGTCTGGCTACGTTGATTTACTAGAACTCTGAACTAATTTTAGTTCTTCCAAAGTCTTTGCAAATAACTAGCCTGATGTGGAATGAGAGGGGAGGTGGATGCAGTCTGTGAAGAGGAACATGGCTCCACTGTAGCCTTATTACACTTCTGTTGATTATACTGCACTTCTGTCGAGAGAGTTTGCTGTAAAAAGTGTACTAAATTACAACTCTATGATCAATTTTTTTCACCTTTAAAGAAAAAAGCCCTCATTTGCTTAAGGGAGATGGGGAAGGAGTTTAAGGGTTTAAGCATGTAACTGTTCAGATGGAGTCTGTTTGGTTAGACCAAAATTCCTTATGTCATTGCTCATTAATGTTGTTGTAGCAAGTGTTTATGCATGAGTGTCCGAGAAGAACTGGATGTGATCAATTCAAAATGGCCTTGTCAGACTGCATGAAGTCTTCTCTCTGAGATATATATGGAAATGCATGTTTTATAATTTATTCTGACAGGGTATTCACATTGCTGCTTTAAGTATTTCTCCAGATCTCTTCACAGTACATGATCAATTAGTGCTTTACTTGTTCTTTCTCTTAATTTAAAACATGGAAATGACAATATGGCCACTTCTTGTAGGACGTTTGTGTATCCTGTGAAATGAAATCAATCAGGTCAGTGATCTGTCTGGTTCTGTCACCAACATGTTCTTAGAGAGCTGCCTCTTGTTGCAGGGTCTTCCTTTGCCCCACTCTTGTGGAAGGTCAACTGAGCTGGAGGCCCCAGGGCAAGAATCAGACTCTGATCCTGCAACTGGAATGGACCTTTTGTGTAGGTTTTTGTAAATTCTTCTTTCCTTTCTGTGGTCATCATGTCTCGAAAGGAGACTACAAATTCTAAAAATTGCTTAGCACGTTATGAAAGTTTACACAGAGTTGCATTAGGCAACTTAAGTGTGTGGTGGCATGGACAGGTGGAGATTTTGCATCCCAGTGTTGAACACTGATTTCTTGAAGGACTTTGTCTTCTGTGCTGAGGATGAAATGATCCACTGGTGTCTGAAATTTTAAGCTCATATTTTGTTTTTCACCATATCTCATGACAGGTGGTTCCCCAGGCTGATTGGACAAGAAGGTGTTTTCACATTTATCAGTGTTTTACTCTTTCTGCCCATTTCATTCTCACGTCCTTGTTTTTCTAACAGGAAAACCTGAATTTCAGTCATAGTTACCCTCATGCCAAATTTTCTTGGAAAAACGAAACTGATTTTGTTTAAGCTTAGAGCAAGCTGGCCAGTATTTTTACCCTAAAAGCAATGTATTTTTAGTCATATAACTTCTTACCTTCAATGCTTTTTGTTTTGTTTCTTTGTTTTTTAAAGAAGCAATTTTTCATCTTTGTTCATGCAGGTTATAAGGTGAAAATGTGCATTCCAGAGAGCAAAGTCACAGAAAATAGAAGTATACTACTTGTTTTAAGGTAATGTGATTATTCTAGTGGATGAAGTTAAACTTGTTACATTTTGAATGCTTTGTATAGCTATCTTTTTTCTCTTAAACATTGTCTATATTGACATGTCTGAACATCATATTTCTAAATGTGGTTTCTGATCCCAAGCTCCTCCTAAATAGTGCTGTTCATAGGAAGCAGCTCAGAAAGAAGTTCCACCTGTTTCTTAGGTGGCACTTTCAGAATCCTTGCTGGACCAGCGATATTGCTGTGTTTCAGATAATCTGTAACAGGAAAATGTTTTTCTGCTTCTTGTAGAACCTGTTTCTCATTTTGCCAGTAGATGGTAGGTAAAAAGGGCAATGCAACTTCAGAAAAATAATTTAATATTTTTGTTTGATTTAATTGGAAGCATAAATATAAAAGTCACAGTTATTCAACTGAAACCCTATATTTATTGTTACCTACCAGAATTTGCACTTTATAGTACAGAGCAACACTTCACAGTTGCTGAGTTCCACTGGAGATGAAGTGATAATCTCTGGCTGTAAATTGTAAATTGCTTTGGGATAAAAGGTACTGCATAAATGTAAATCGTTACCTTATTAAATGCAAGTGTAGCATAACATGGTTTTCAAATTACTAATGAGTATTTCTTTGCAAGTCTGATCTCTTTTTAAAGATAAAATAGCACTAGGTTTATTTAATCACCCTAAAATGTTCTTATCTAGCACATTGTAATACTTATTTTTATTGCTATAAACAAACATTATGGAGAAGAATTGCAGGATGAAATAAGATAAAGTTTACCACGTTTTCCTTAATCTTAATATTTTGATTGCCGGTCAGGTCACTTATTTTTTGTTTAAATTAAAATCAATATTTTATGATAATATTTACTGAAACACTTTTTTTTCTTTTTTTTTTCTCTTGTTCCTGTTTTAAACAACATACAGAAGTCAAAATGTCTTAGAATCTATTCTGGATGTGGAAAATGATTAAAGATATTAACATCAAAAACGCTTGGAATGATTGGGGATATTTAACTCTAGTACTGATGAATACCATTTTAACGTATCTCTGTATAATTTGTATTACTTCATTTCCTTCCCCCCACTTATATATTTGGCTTTTACTAGAGTAGAGGAAGAAAAGCCAACAAGACTGTAATTTAAATGAGAGTTTTCACCAGTAGGTTGCAAGATCATGAAATTCTTATCAGTCTAATTGTGGTTGTTAGAAAGTGCTAGGATCTCAGTTCTACCTGGCTCAATTTACCACTCATTTGAGCAACCATAAGAAGACAAGTACATGTTTACACACCAGTGACTGAAACTTGACATGTAATAGGTTTAAAATTATTGTGTTTCACAGACTTAGGTTATCCAGGGAAGAAATGGATGAAAATGACAAGGTTTTAAGAAGAAATTGCTTAGGAAGAAGGCCATAGATAAGTGTGTCCTGGTACATGGAGAAAATGGGGACAAAACTCACAGATAACTGGAAAATTTTGACTTCTGTTAACAACTGGGAAAACCATCAAGAAAAGCTTGATGAGGAAGGACATGACAAAATAGAAAAAAAATCTGTAAGGCTTAAATTATGATGCAAGATGTATTCCCACAACATGTGAAAGCTAATTTTTGTTGGACATTGAACTTGTAGCACATCCAGCATGGTTTCATTTTGCACTGAACTACACTTTGTTCATAATACATACTTTCATATTTTTAAGAACACTAGATGATGTATATAGAAGATGAGAGTTTTATGCATGTGCCTTTTAGCAAGTCTAATTTCACTCTCAGAGCATGTTCACATCAGGTAAACACTGTCATTCTGTGTTTTGATTTGATTCATTATTATTCTAACATAATTTGTGATGTAAAACACGGGAAGGGAATAATGCTGGTACAGCAGCAGGTAATATGGTGAAAACGAAAAGATTTTCCAGAGGTGTATTGCTAAGCCACCCTCATGGCCAAAAGGGAACAGAGATCAGTAGCTTTATGCTTGATGTGAGCACAGACAGATGAGATGAGGTGAAGGGATATTAAGGATCTGTAAAGATCTGTACCCTAGTGAAGCTGTGTTTTGGTGCTGCATTGGTGCCTCAAACAGAGCAGCAATGGGGACAGAAATTACGTGGGCACTGTTACAGTCTCTGCAGAACTTTTGGTTGGTCTGTGTTGCAGTCACATTCTGGGTTTGCTATATCACCACAGTAACAGTGGGAGCTACTCTACCTAAGATTTACAGAAGTTTCTATTTTAACAGCTTGCTGCCGTGTCTCCTGGTGGTCAGCTAAAACTGCCATGATGCCTTGGGGATAAACAGTGAAGGAGTATAGACAAAACTAATAATAGTTAATTTAGAAACTCTACTCCCAGCTCAAGGTAGCAGTTAAGCCTGACTTTAAGAGTCAGGGTTCAGAATTCAAATGCAGAACTGTACATGCAATGTTGGCTCTGATATTTGCTCTTACTTTGCTGGAGTAGGAGGAGAAAGGAGTATGTGCAATTTTATTATGTCATTTTTGAGATTTTTTGCATGAAATTCTTATTGGTTTTTATGTATTAGAATATTTAATGGTATTTCCTACATGTGGTTTAGCTATTCTGATTTGTATTTTTATATACTTTGCAATAAAAATGAAGCTAGTATTTATGCAGTAGTCCATTAAGATGGTCAATATTTAACCAGCTTTGCCAAGGAGTGGTGGAATGAGGAGTTATGGTCAGGGCTAAGGCACAGAGGCCCAGGATGGACAGGGAGCCAGGGTGGGATAGAACATCTCCAGTTACACAGGTGGCTTGTCTTAAGCACACATTATGTGCTGGGGCTGCAGGTCTGTTGAGAAAAAACAATTACAGGACAGGTAGAGCCTGACCCCAAATCACACCTAAACCTTTAGTTACACCTAATTTTTTCCCCCCCCTCTGATCTCACAAACTTTTCATTTTATAACAACTATTACACCATGTTGCCTCTTCATTATTTTTGTTTTCTTTCATCTCTTGCTGAGTGTATTAATTTATTTTAGATTGTTGCTCAGTACATGATCTTGAAAGACGTATAACACTAAATATAAACAAAAAGTAACAGCCTGTTCTATGAAATGATAATATCTGCTGAAAACTGAAGGATGTGAAGTAGAACAGCTTTATTCTACTTGATTTTAAATTATTTTCTGCTTTAACTACAGTTTCCCACATAGGCAAATACAGAAATAATACAGGAAAAACTGTTAGGTAGATAAATTGCCATTTCTTGGTTTATCCTGTTCTTTGGATATATAAAGATTATGTAAGGCTTTGGTCTTTAAAACCAACATGCAGATGTTGTACAGCTGCTTGTTGATGCCTGACTCAACAGTGCCTGAACACCTTTTCACCTGCCTGGAGGTGTCATGCTGTATTTCAGTGAAGTGATTAAAATAAGCCTTATTTTGTGAAAAAAGTGTTACTCATAAGGCGAGTCTGAGCCTTTATTAAGGACAAAGATACCATGAAGCAAACAGCTTTCTCAAAAAGGAGACAATATTTATTTACCGTAGGTTCTCTTGGTCCTGTCAGTATCACTGTATTATATATATATATATATATATATATTTCCCAAAAGTTCAGCAGGTCCTCAGCACAATGATGTCTCCCCGGGCTATTACAGACTGTCATTAGAACTTCAGCTTTTATCCTTTATCAAGGGTGCTTATTTATACAAATATTTTTGTTACACCACTGTCTTGGCTACCATGTCAGAGAACTGAGATCAGGTTTTACAAAAGTTAAAAGTACTCAAATCCTCATCAGTCTTGGTGGTTGGGGATTTCACAGCCCGCACCAGCATGTTCTAGAGATCCCAAGTTGATAGAAATACTTGCTGATCAGCAACAGAGAAGAGCAAAACAGATAGGATAGATTGTTTCTCCTCAGGAATACTGTAGTTCGTAAAGAGCTCAATGCTGCCTCCTTGGAAGAGTATAGCTTAGCCCGCAAGGGGAAGAAGACTATTTCACTCTTTTACAGTTAATTGTTAGCGCAACTCCTGGAGTACTTTAGACAAAATTCGATCAAAACTCAATTTTGTTCCAGAAATCAAGTTACTTTAGGATTACTTCAATGCAAACAACAGAAGAATTTGAGCTCTCTGTTGGCTTTCATTATAAATAATTCGGAGTTCTGTGCTGTAGCCTTCATTTACCACTGAGTGATACAGAGCTTCAGCTACTAAAAGTTCACAAGAAATAAGATGAACATGTATTTTGTGTCAGCTGTGAGAATATGCTGTTGGAGTGGCACCTGTGCAGTCGGTGAGTTAACAGCAGAATTGAGTTTATTGTGTACTTCCCAAGGAGGGCCAAACCTGAGGCACTGCAACCACACTTCTGAATGATTTGTACTGTTCACTTCCAAATCCATCTGCATAAATATGCTTCCTTGCAGAATTTAGATGAATAGAAATGCCTCCTCTTTGGCTTTATTAATGTCATTTATTTTTAATAGAGGGGAAAATTGAAATAAGTTCTTTATGTGAAGTCTGTTGAGGAAAGGAATCTGGGGAAAAAAACTTAAAAGTTAATTTTTTTTTAATCTTGAAATCTTGTGCTTAGTAAGTGTTTAAAAATTTCTGGCAGTCCTGTTAGTAAAAATAATTATTCACAGCCTTCTGGGTGTTGTGGATCTTTTCATTTTATATGTTCAAAAGAAAGGGGGATTCTTCCAAATCCTCAAATGTACAAAAGTACATTAATTTCATTTTCATCACATTTCTTCATTGCATTAGATTTGCATGGATTTTTAACCCAGAGATTTAGCAGTAGTGTGGGAAGACAAGTTCCTCCCCCGACCTTTTTTTTTTTTTTTTGTCTTTTTTTCCCAGGAGGGCATTTTGGGTCATTTTAGATGAAAGAAACTTCAGTTCATGCTATTATGTTGGTTTCCTGGTTCAGTTTTAGCTCTTTCTCTTGAGGACACACAAAAGGGAAAAATGTTGGCAACTATATTGGACCTCTGAGTTGTTGTGTTCCTCTTAATTTTAGCACAGATTCTAGGTAATACTTCTGAATAACATCAGCTTTCCTTCTCAGGTTAGTCCTGCTGATCGTCCTTTTGGAGGAAGGATATTTATTAGCGGGGACTGGTTGTGTAGAACTCCACTGGCCAATGTAACTGGGAGTGATGGATCTTGTTTGTGTGCCCAGGGGAATGTGGCTCCCTAAGAATACAGAAGACTTAGAGAGTTTATGGAAATGCAAGGTTACACTGCACTTTAGGAGAGCAGCTCCGGGTGCTCCAAACGCTTCATGATGCAGAGGCTATAAGGATGGCCACCAAACCAGGATTTTTGTGATGAGACCACTGCTTTAGAGCTCAGTGTAATGTAAAGGCATGGGAAGGAAATTCCACAGCTAGTGAGTAATCCCTAAAATATCTGACTTCTTAGAATGAATGAATGATATCTTTTGGATAAAAGAGTTTTCCTGAAGGAAAATGCTGAAATGACTTCTCAGTGTGAACTCTGTGTTACATCTACTGCAGGTGCTATGGCAAATCACATTACTCTTTTAAAATAAATTACCTGAATGAATTAGAACATGTAGATGTTGTTGGCAATTTACATTGGCAACTTAGGAACAACGTATTCTAAAACAGAGACATAGAAATTTCTGGTGTCCATAGTAAATTTGGTAATATTCCTTCTTCCCTATTTATTTTTAGCCAAATGTAGATTTATGTTTCACCGTCCTTTACTATTCACACAACCACTTGCTGGATATTTAATGATGGGTCTGTTACTCTGGGAGTGACTGGTACACTGGGTATTCTTGATGACAACTGGTACTTCATAAATGCAGGCTATTAATAGCCAAAGAGCTTTATTATTTGTTCAGAGTTTTACAGACTGTTTCTGCTAAGAGAAGAAATTTTCATGTGGGAAGACACATGGAAGCAGTTCCTTATTCACAGACAATGCCTATAGTACTGCTTATCTAAACATGGCTGGGATCAAACAACAGCAAATCATTTCTTGGCTTGTAGTTCCTCATCCATTGTTTCAGAGTGCAGTTGCTCTCCTACTTTCTCGCAGGGATGTATTTCCATGCCTTTCTTCCTGTGCCCTTGACTTTCCAGCCGCCTACTTTTTTTTTTGCCTCTGGCGGCTTCAAGTTGCCTTTATGTAGTTGGATGTGACTGCCAAAAATCTTCAGGCTGATTTTAGCATTCAAACGTGAAGGAAAACCTCAGTCCACCTGGCCCAGCTCCTAGAACTTTAGGGCTGTTGAGAATGGTGCCTGCCTTGCTTGGCTGTTACCTTAAAAAAGGCCATTGAGCTGCTCTCTTAATGTCCTGGGTCTCCAGTACCTGCCAGCCTGCAGATGGGTTAGAAGACCACCCCTAGGTCAATTCCCCTCACAAAGAGCTGCCTGATCT
>VYZT01041701.1:0-19585 GCA_013400735.1 Pomatostomus ruficeps | reverse complement strand
TTAAATTATTCCTGTTATTAACATTATGTGAACAACATACCATAGTCTTTTGTAAACCTGGAAGATAAAAATTCTGCAATTTAGAGAAATTTCATGGCATAGAAAGCATCCTTTATGTTGTAGTCATGGAATTTTAGGCTGTGTGGAATTCAACAATGAACATAACTCATTTAGTCATATTCTTGTACTGATTGATTAGGATGCATTTATACCAATAGGCTAAATTTACAAAAGTTGATAGAGGGGGTTCACAACTGAGTTAGTCTGACATTAGCTTGAAATTAAGCATTTGAAAGGCAGAATTGAAGAACTTTACTAAATACACCAATATCTAAATGATCATCCAATTATTGCTTCAAAAATGGAAACTGAATATCCTTTCTATCTTTGTTTATGACAAATGCACATCTCACAGGACCATGGAAAACTAGTCTAATTAACCTGTACATCACAACCTTTATGTATTCAGCATGTAGGTTCTTCATCTTTACATACAGCTAATGATTTTTAAATACAATTCATAATACTTAAGTTAATATGAAAATCAATATGTTCAAGATTATATTGTTGTTATATTGCACTTGTAGTTATAGAAAGGGAGAGGACATTTTAGAACAAAAGAAAAAGGTAGAGTTTCATGGCTTTTTTATATATATATATTTTAAGACTATTGTGCAAATGAGGCACAATAGGCAACACAAGAGTTTCAGGGTCCAATTCCAGAAAAATCAGTTGTCTCTTAGGCTAAATAGCAATATTATCATCTATTTTAAAAACAAGAGAACCATTCAAGACTGTGACAAGGTCATAGTGTCCTAATACTTTTCTCCTTTAGATTATAAATCACTATTTAATTTTCACAACATAGATCTAGCCTGTACAGATGCAAAATCTGACAATGAATGAGAATAAATTATTTCCTGGGTGTCAAGTGGGGAAAATATGGACACATTGTAACAGAAAGTGAGTCATCCATGTAGTTCTACAATGATAAGGACATACACTTTTAATGATTAGTTAGGCTAAAGTGTCTTGCTTCCATGTACATAAGTATAAATAACTACTGTGCTTCCAGCAATGCATAATTTATCTGTAAAGAAAAATTTAAAAAGTGCTGTAAAACAGCAGGGACAGAAAAGAAATTCTGATCAATAACATTGCATCAGAGCTACTTTGTGTTTTGCAAAATGTCAGGAGTGTCCAACCAGGTTTTTACCTAAAGTGAACAGAGGGTAGTACTGGAACCACAGAGATGATGAGAAGAGCAGTGTCTCCCATGAATATCTGTGTATACACCAAGTTTAATCCCCTTTCCATGGACAACAAATAGTAAATTGAGGTTAATCTGATAAATATAGAGATGATTATAAAAGGAAAATCTGATGTTCTTATGCAATGACAAACTTTTTGCTTTTAGAAGAAATATCTTTCTAGGAAAATTTCTAGGAAGTTTTAATCCCAAAATTTGTAAAGATTTGCAAGCCCCTGACTCCTAAAGGTTTCGTAACTTTTCCCAATGCTGCATTGAATAAACACAACTGAAAAGGGTGAGATGACAAAAGAAGGAAATTACTAAGGTGTGGTAATATATTTGCTCTTCCTAATTTTCATTGCTCTTTTTTTTTCTTTTTCCTTTTCTTTTTTTTTTTTTTTTTACAGTTTCCCCAAAACTTTATCCCTATCAACAAAGCTGCAACAAATACAGGGTGAGAGGGATGTAGTTAAGGGCAAAGATGTGACTGCTAATGTCCATTGCTGTTTACTAGCCACAAGTTCATGGCANCTGCTAATGTCCGTTGCTGTTTTCTAGCCACAAGTTCATGGCAAAGAGGGATCATGGTAACTATTAATAGGCTCCAGAATGTCTCTCTGCAGCTCTGTGAATGAAATTTTACAAAAAGAATATAGATCAAACAGAAGGATTCACTGGTCAGTAGAAAGACTTCTCAGCTCTTCATTTTGGTTTTCTAAACTCTATTTCAAACACTAGTGTATAAAGCAATGGGAAAGTACAGGGCTAAAGCTATAGCTGAAGGAAGAGCTGTGCTCCCCAATCTTTACTGTTGGATGAGAAATGTGTTTTTTAAGTGAATATCCAGATTTTCCCTCCTTACAGGGTTTCAGATCACATCACATACAGATGAATAGGATTCCTTTCAAATGAAATTAAACCAGAACATGCACTCCCAGTGTGTAACTAATAAATCCAAATGCTGACAGGCTTTCAAGTCCCCAGGTAGAAACTAGAGCAAATCCAAAATAAAAATCCTGAACTGCATAGTGTGAATACCAAGTCTTCCACAGGAATTGTTTTGTTGTCAAGATCCACTTCAATTGGGCCATACTACTTGCTGTGTTGTACTGAAGCATGCTGGCCAATGCTACCAGAGACACAAAAAGGCAGAATGTCTGACATTTTGCACACCATTCCCAGCACTCTTTCAAATTTCCTTTCAACAACTCTTGTATTGCAACCTGAAAAATAAATATTCCTTGCAACTATATTTGTTTCCCCTTAAAGAGCTGTGAGTAGGACCAGACCAAATTTGAGCTGAGACATTCATAATTCTATTTAATTTCTATCTGACAAGCTCTATTGTTGCCATCTGTCCTATGAATACTCCTTTTTGTACCTGAGCAGTAATTTTAAAGTATGAAATAGATTTTTCATATTTTAGCTTTGAATTATCAGTTTGCACTGAAAATTACCTTACATAGTGGGCTAAAGTAATGCTTTCATATTAAAATATGTCAAATATATCAAAATTCTGAAGATATTAAGAAAATATCATTGATTCTTTCCTTTCCCACCCACAGAAACAATTCTTGTTCTTTGTGTGAACATTTTTTTTAGGGAAGCAAATAGTCTTATGTGATCTGCTGTTACATTGCTTTACCTTACATTTCAGTGTGTAGAGTTGCCAAAGTCATGCTTTGTAGAAAAAATAAATTCCAGTCCTGTGGTGGGCATCCGGTACTGGAAACTCCATTGCTTCCATTTCTTTATTCCCATTTTCCGTATTCTAGCTTTAGAATCATAGAAATATAGCAATTTCTATGTTATGTATTAACAATAATGTTCTATATGATGTTAAAAATATTTCCCAAATGTAAAATGTTTCTGTTAAATTATTTTAAGGCAACCTTTCAGTCTTTCATTTGAAAAGTTACATTCATGAATTCTGTCACACGCAGTTATGTTCAAGATTTTTGCAATTCTCAACTACCTTTCCAATGTTCAGCGTAAATGAAATTATATCATTGCTCTCACCAGTAAGAATACTCATCCTTCCAACCTATTTTCTTTATTTGGTTGTCAATTGTGGTGTTATCTACTTCTATTTCAATTCCACATTGGAAGGATTTATTTTGAATAAGAAATTTTGCATTTTAAAGTATCCCACTTTTTCTATGACATTTATATAATGATCACATCTATTTATTTAGACAAATTATAAAACAATCATAAGTACTTTCAAAGACAATACTGTGAAAAGATAAAAATGAAATATATATTTGATAATACAAGCATTGATGTCAAGTTTACACTTAATGTCCAGTATTATATGGTAATAAAATTTTGCACGTCATAGTCATCTAAGTATCAACATTAATTTCATTGACAGTCTGCAAAAATAAAATTACTTAGAGATATAAGCATTTCACAAATATTGTATTAATAAAAATTTTAAATTTCCTGGTAAAAATACGTAGTTAAATAGGACTGGAGGACCATTTGTCCAATTTGCATAATATAGGTCTAAAAAGAGTGGAGAAATCACTTTGGATAAATCAAAAGCAAATAAATCACTGACCATTTATTTAGTTTTCTTTATGAATGTGAATGGAAACTTTTTTTTCCCCAAGATAAATGCCTAATTTTGTCCATTTTAAGACTGATTGTATAATTTCTACTTCAAAATTTACAAGGCGAATGCTATTTCATGAAGGAAGAAATGTATCCTTTAGCCTAACTAGTTCAGGTGTTTTCTAAATGATCTGCATCCTTGTAAAGTTCTTTAAAAAACAAAATTTGAGGTTTTCTGGGTATCCTGGTGAAGCTAACACAAATTTTATAAAATACATAAGCTCCATTCAGGAAGCAAGAAGAGAAAGGCATAACTATATAAATTAAAGGCTTAAGGCCCTCCTGAAGAAAGTTCAAGAAGTAGCATAGACCTCGCAGGAAGCACAAGACTTTTGCCGTGTTAATTTTTGGCTGTAGAAGAGAAACAGCTCCACAGTTTCAAAAATACTGCATATCCTGGAAGAACCTATTATCCTTCCTTTCATCCCTTTAAAATCTTCCAGACCCCTTAAATTCCCTCTTCTGATGAAGGCTGAGATACATAACTCTCATTTCACAGCTGTCTTTTTTTTCTTTTTTTTTCCCTTTTTTTTTTTTCATAGAAACCACTTGATTCCTTTGCCTAGGAGTGATGATATGCACTGGCAGTGATCTATCTGTAAGCTATTAGACATGCAAGAAGCATCCACTCAGTCTGTGAAGCAAGTGGTGTTTAATGAATGAAAAAAGAGGCCATATATTACCTATCTTGCAGCCACTTACTTGTGTGAGCAGGTTTCCACAACCACTGCTTTCAGGCTGCATAGCATAATTACCCTATTCAAGTCCTGTCATAGTGATACATAAAATAATGGCAGCTACCATCTTCCAGAGGAAGATTTCCAAAAGAACACACGCCTGGGAGTCATACAAAAGTGGAAAGCTAGTAAAACATTGGGGCATCAGAAGAATCCTACAAACACAGCAGCAGCTTGGCAATGTAAAGTATGCCAAAGTATTTTACAACCTTCCTCAATGAATATTATTCACCAAAAAAAATAAAAATATCTTTGTGTCTTTTGATTTAATAAAAAATTATTATGATTTATAATTGTTGTAATGATTAGACCAATCCAGAAAATCAATGTTCAAGATATATTTATAGCTAATAACAGCTTCTTCATCGTGTACTTTGGAAATCTTTATTAACCTTAAATATCATTCACACTTTAGTATGAAATTTACATTAAATTCATTTTAGGATGAAGGTGACTTTTACTACAATTCTTGTCTGAGGCATGCTTTGCAATATACACATGGTCATCAGCACTTTGAGTGACAGATTATTATCTAATCTGGCATTCCATTTGCACGGGCAGTTTTCCAGTAGATTTGACATTGATCATCTGTCCATTTGATTTGTCAACTTCATAAAAAGTGTGGTTTTTTTACAAAATGACTAAAAGATTGCAATTCAGTATAGAAATGCTGTTATTTTATGTTTTACTTCATCATAAATTTGTTTTCCAGAGTAGTGGCTTTGGTTGGTGAAACCAGTGACATTATTTTTCTTCCTTTATCAACTCTGCGCAGCTGAATAAAACTCAGGAATTTGGGGTTCAAATGTGATTAATTTGACTGGAGAAAAGGGAAGCTAGACTAACAGGATGGGGAGATAGTAACAAAGTGCATCAGTATGGACATGAAATCCTTATACTACTGCATGTATCACAGTCAGTTCCTGTCAGCATGTTCCCTCTGTAACAAATCTAATTTTCTTATAGATCTTGTCTTTATCTACCAAATGTTTATGAAAAAAATCAGAAACCACAGATCAAGACAATGTATGACACTAGAAAGAAAATCAACTCTCTCAAATGGTTTTGGGAACAAAAAATGTTTAGGTTTATGTTTGTTAAATATCATACTATATAATTTTTAACATTCATTACATAGCATTTTCACAAAAAGGATGTCTTTTTAAAAGAAGTAAATATTACAGGCTACCTATTTTGTCTCTATTCATGCGAAAGGTCACTATTTAAGAATGTGCATAAAAGTGGATGAATCTATGTGCAAATAGCCACACGTTTTCTGAAACATAGGTGCATACAGGAAGTAAAAAAAAAAATCCCAAATTTGGCAAATTCATTAATGATATCTTAAAATTTGCTCGTATTTTTTTTAGATGGATTGCTTGTCTATAATCCAAAAGAAAAAAAGAAAAAAATTCCTAAATAGTTAAGATTAAGATCAATGAGACAGGGAAAATTAAGATCCAGACCAAGCACTTTACTAATGATGAAAAGAATAAATTATGTCTCTATCTAGACTCAAATACCCAACCGTGTTCCTATGAGCAAAATTATTTCACCAGACGTACTTCTTTTAACTGGATCAATTGCTTTGTATTTACAGTAAAATGATTCAAGGTCTTACTAGGCACATAGACAGTTCTAGCAAATATTTTATAAAAATGTCTCAAAATATTATTGTCAAAATGTTGATTATTTTACTGAAACATCATTTTTATAATAGAATATTGCCAACTCCCTCTTGAAGAAAGACAAATTCATTTAAAAAGTGAGGGCTGATTAACTGTGGCCTGAGTTCTACAACTGGTTGTGCTGAGGCTGCTGGGTCCAGAGTGCTGCCCTACGCTGTGAGTACATGCAGGGATCTTTACTAGTTTGGGTTACTTAGCACTATGTTTCATGTTTATGTATTCCACCTATATGTGGTCAAGATGTGAGGATTTTTGGGATGTGGGATTTTTGCCACTCTTCCATTACCATCTTCACATCATTGTGAAAGAGCGATCCATGCCAAAGCTCTGACAAGTGTGGATTTTTTCCATTCCGTGTTCATCCTCAAATCTGTTCAATGCTCCTGCCAGCAGAACACTGTGTAGTCAAGGGCCTGCTTATTTCCTACTCTCTTTATGGCTGGAAAATGTACTAAGCAGATACCTCAACTACATAAACTTCTCTAGTGGGGTTATGTTACTTCACTTCCCAGATGGGTAAAAAAGGAAGTGGTATTTTGGTTGTGCACGGTTATGAACCAAAAATACCACCATGTATAAAGCAGGAGCATGTGTCATGTTTAAACCATTTCAAATATATCATATGAAAATCATATTCTATCTTTTAAACATATTTTTAGCAAATATTTAGTTGTCTTTCATGTGATTATCCTCTCTCTCATATCACACCATTCCTTAGCAAAAGCCAGCTACCAGTAATATTAGTTGGAAAAGGCCCTTGGAAAATTACCATGATTTTCCTGATTTCTTTAGAAAAGAGGTTTAACCCTGAACTAGATGAATATTGTATTTTAATGAAGTTTCTCAAAGACTTCTTACTTATCAGAAGAATTATTTAGCAAAATACTTAAAAATTAAACATGAAATTATAGTTATAATTTAAATTACTTTCACAGTTATATAAAGATTAGTCTAACACATAAAGCTATTATTTAATACAAAACAAATGTATAAAGAAGTCATCTCTGGAGATGCCTCAAAAAAAGGGCAAAAATATTGATTCTGTGAAACTGCTTGATACTTGGTACAGTATCTCTTCATCTCAGAGATGTCCCATCTCAATAAAATATAACTAAATATATTCTCATATATGCATAAAAAAAATGCTTGCTATACCTGTGTTGTCTTTTTTTTTCAAATCTTCACAAGTATAAAGGCACAATCTCTTAGTTTAATTTGAGCAATAAAGGCGCAGTAGCAGCATTTTGATTCAACCTATGTCATAACTTTCATACTTATCATGATCAAACTTTGTACACCAAGAAACAAAAGTAGTTCATGCTTATTTACAAACATGTTTTTAAAAATGTATCAACTAAATTTTGAATAGGTATTGCTTCCATAAAATGGATACTGTATCTAAGTAAAATTCCTTAAACAATAATGCATGTTTTGCAATCATGCATTGCAAAAACAAGATTATAAAAATACAATGAGAAAGAATAGATAATTAGCGAAATGAAACCCAAAACTCCTCTGATCTGGGAACTCCCCATGTTAGTTGCTTGGGCTTTGTAATGGCTTTCAGCAAATTTGTCTGCCTTAGAAATGAAAAAAAAATATTTTTGAAAGACATTTTCTTTGGTTTTAGTGAACAGAGAAAAGCTTTAATTAGAATATGCTAATAAATACAAACATTCAATTTCTAAATTTCCTTCAGAAGCATTTTGCATTTTTCTGTAAGAAAGTCACATTATTTCTGGTCACAGTTTTTAATTACCATTGGATATTTTGAGTCAAAGACAGTTGTCTGTTCTGTGAACACTAACTCCTAAACCAGGCAAACTCTCTGTAACCTGTACCTGGTTTGCTGTTGTCGGTCTGAAGAAGGATAACAGTGTGAAAACGGTAACATCAAAACTAACTTTAAACACCTTGGGAATATGTTCATCCTGTCACATCTATAATCAAATCAAAGTAAAGCTTTTCAAGATTTGCCATCTTAAATAAGTACTAAAAGCCCTGCAAGCTATTATGCATGATAAAGTAAACTCTTAAGCGGGTATGTAGGCCTACATATAGCCCAGACTTTATCTTTCTAATCTGGTGATGAATACAGCAGGCCACCATCTGGTGTGCATGTACATCAACAACTACTATACAGCCCTACAATTTAATAATCAGAAACTTTAACTGCTACTTACCACTTATTTCCAGCTACAGAAGGTCTCTGATTAAATCTGCCAAATAAATGTAGAAAACCAGCATAAGATTAACTGTTTTTGTTCCAGGTTGGGTTTCAGATGCAGACAGTGAAGCAGGGAGAGCTCTGCTGTTGCTACAGAAACCTGACACTGAGGATTTAATGACAGCATCAGATGGTATTGTATTAGAGATTGTCTGCTTGAAGGACTAGACAGCATGCTGCTGATAAGAAGCAAGAATGGATTCCAAATGTTTTCAATTTGCTTTATCAGAAGAATCCTTTCATTACCTCAAATATATTAATTTGGTAGCAGATACAAAGAATTTATTTTAACGTTAGAAAAAAAAGTGAAACATAATGTGCGTGGAAGCTCTCGATGCAGGTAACTAATCTTCCTAAACCCTTATTCTATATGTAAACTTTATAAAATTAATACTGTATTTTATTCTGATGAATATTTAATTCATATGTATACATTGTTCCTCAGATAATTTGTTTTTAAACTGACAACTTATAAAAATGAAGACTTTTTAAGTTCTTGTGTTTCAAGTTCATCAATTCCTGTTAAAATAGGATCCAAAGTGGAAAGATTTTCAACAAATTCCACATTCACAGGGCCCTGCAACTATTAAATTCCAGGAATTTATTTCATATTTAATTTTGTAAATATTTTTATTTTGTCATAAAAATTTTAAAATACTATTACAATTCAGAAACAGTATTTCTGAACACAGGCTGCATGAACTGCAAAGTATCACCCATCAAAATGTAGACTAATGCATGTATTTGGCAGGTCAAAATTTTCTTTTATAAATTCTTTTTCTACTTCACTAGTCTTTCTGAATTTCATTTGCCTCTTGTGATTGGTTGATTGTTATCAGATTAACAAACATAATAAAAATATTCTCTGAAAACAAAACCTGTGATTCTTCTATCAAATATGTCTCTTTTCTTATTAGTTCATCTGAGCTTCAGGATATTAGTTCCTTGGGAAGCTTACATAAATACACAAAAATAATATTTTATATTCGATTGAGGGTCTTCTGTTCCACGGAATTTTACAAACACTTTTCCCACTACATAATATTGGAAAGCCTGTTGATAATACTCACAAAAGCAACTCCTTTCCTTCAAAATTAAGGCCACTGCAGCTCTACTCTCCAAACAATGCAGAAAGGACTGCCATTTCAAAGGTCTATACCAAACATCACAGAAGACCATTTGATCAATATGGCTTTGAAGGTTAAAGATTGATTCAGTCTTACTGGGGTTTCAGACTGTATCTCCAGGGGTCTTAGGTATTTTAACCATGAAGATAACCCCGTCAACAGACTGCACCATTAGTATCAAAGGGAATATCTGATTATGTCAATAGTAGGGCCAAGCAATCTCTCTACCTACTATGCCCAAAAAAACCCCAACAAAACAAAACAAAACAAAACAAAACAAAAACAAAAACAAAAAAATCTCCCATCAAACAAACTGGAAAAAGCAAGGAGAAGCCTATGAAATTCCTTGTTGTGAATTTTACCATAATATTTTCTCTTTGGATACTAAATAATAATGGGAAAAAAGTATTAAATGTTGATCCATAGTCAAATTAAAACTTCATGGCTGATTTTCTCTCTCTATCCATTTTTTCAGTAAAATTTAGGAAGATCAAGATAAAGAGTAGGACTGTGTTCAAAAACAAAAGCAAAACCAACAAAATAATATTAATTTGGGTCAATATAGGTAATCGTGGGTTAAATGCACTGATGTTATTTGAATTAAACATTCAAAAACATTCTATATAAAAATCTGGGGTTATTTTGAAATAAGCAATGCTTTGAATAGAGAAGAATTTCTTTTTGAATAGTCAAAATAAAATGTGTTAACATTTCAGCAATGAACTACATTTTAACTTTTTGGAAAATTCCCCTATATTCTAGTCTACGCTGCTCATCAATTTCTATCTGAGCTTTTTGGTTTAGACAACTTTTCTCCAATTCCTTTTTTTGGGCAAATATAATACTAGTCAAAACCAAAAAATACCCCACACAGTGTATGTTGTGCTATAGCTTTGAAAACCTCCTAGCAAAAGCATTCCCAGAATACACCACTACAGAATATAACATTTAAAAGAATATATGGTATTTGACCATAAAATACTGCATGTACATTCACCTTTTTTATCCTAACATTCGAAAGAAGAAGAACTTTGAAGAGGCTTCAAGAGAAGTGTTTAGGAAAATATAAAAGAAAATTATTTTAAATATTTTTGAACTAGAGGAAATGAATAATAGAAGTCAATAATGGAATTTACCATGCAAAACAAATGAAAAAAACCTGATATGACAACTTTTAAGACTATGTTAAAATATAAAGGAAACAATTTTAGCGTAATTTCATCAAAAATATATATCTGTTTTTTGAACCCTCTTTTAGTCCATCCTGTGTAAAACACAAGTCACAGAGAGGCTGAAATTATTTTATATTAATTTGTGCTTTTAATCCTTGTGACCTATGGTATCTTGGTATTTTTTTTTCCCTGTGATTTTCAGAGTGCATGTGTCATAAAAAGTGTTAGAATGGATTTATCATCTCTGTAAAGACCAAGAGAACTCACAAGAACCATTGAATGACCAGTATGTTTCAGATCTACCATTGATGACCACAGAGAACTCTAAGCAATGAAAAGTTATCATTCCAGCTTCCCACGGAAATGCCGCATATTTCAACAAGACAGAAACATCCAGTCCAACATAGTTTACAAACCACTGGCTAACATACTACAAGGATATCCCATACTGGCTAACATACTACAAGGATATCCCATCCTGGTTAATTCACACTTCTGAATAAATTAGCCTGTAGTGGCTACTCTGTTAATTCAAATTAAAAAAAAAAATAATAAAAAAAAAAAAAGGGAAAAAAGCATTCTTTTGTTTTGGGGCTCAGCTTTAATAGCATATAAAGAAGAGGAAGATCAGTGTAGCTATCATATGAAGG
Source organism: Pomatostomus ruficeps (assembly GCA_013400735.1). Classification (NCBI taxonomy): domain Eukaryota; kingdom Metazoa; phylum Chordata; class Aves; order Passeriformes; family Timaliidae; genus Pomatostomus; species Pomatostomus ruficeps. The sequence goes on along the minus strand of VYZT01041701.1, from coordinate 8,116 downwards.
AAAAATCTCCCATTAATATTGCAGTCCATATTGTCAGTCCATATGCTCCTCTCCCTTTAAGCTCCCTTACTTCTCAAAAAACCCCACATATGGACTACGTATAAGTAATTCTATTCTCACTTTATTATGTACCATTTCTTTCTGTTTCTTTGTAAGAGTTGGTCTCTTTCAGGCAAGGACCATATATTATCTGACTCCATGGTTACATGCATATATTTGAAGCTACATAAAAATGTTAAATAATGAACAACAGAAAGCAATTCAGAACAGTCTCTTACCAAAGCTTAAATCTTGCAAGATTTCAAGGAAACATTATTGGAAGCAAAGTGGGAACAGACATCAGTGAACTATCTATAGATTTATCATTGGTAGTAACTTAGAGCAGACAGTTCTTTATCTATACAGACATTACTTCACCTCATCTCATCTCTGTCCTTCACTATATATACATATATATGAAGTATCATAAATAAAATAAACACTTCAAGGAACTTTGGTTCTTGTTGTCATATTCCCTATTGTCACACCTATAACTCAGACGTTGTGTAATATATATACATCAAAGTGGTATAGTATTTTATATATGTGGCATGGTGATTAGCGTTTTTGTGCTCTATTTAGTAACAAGTTGAAGATCTGATAACTAGCTATCAGTTTAGTTATCTTACAGTAAATAGAGTTGTATCTTTTTATGTAAAGCCTGTAAGAAAATATTGAATATTTTGCTGCTGGACAGGATTTTTCATCACTGGATTGCAGTTTGGTTTGGGTTTCAAAAAAAACCCCCTATTTCTATTATTTAAATTTTAGTTTTGTTTCCATTTCCTGCAGAGAGACTTTGACAAATTAGAGAGATGAACAATCACCAACCATATGAAGTCTAACAAAGGAAAGTGCTGGATTCCACACCTGGGATGGGGCAACCATGGTTGTGCACATAGACTGGGGAATGAAAGGCTGCAGAGCAGTGCTGTGGAAAGGGACCTGGGGCTCCTGGATGATGGCAAGTTGAATGTGAGTCAGCAGTGCCCTGGCAGCCAGGAGGGCCAACCCTGTCCTGGGGTGCATCAGGCACAGCATCACCAGCTGGGCAAGGGAGGGGATTGTCTTGCTCTGCTCTGCACTGGGGTGGCCTCACCTCAAGTGCTGGGGGCAGTTTTGCAGACCAAAGTGAAAGAAAGACATTAAGCTGTTACAGTGTCTAAAGGAGGGCCATGAGGATGGTGAAGGGTCTGGAGGGGAAGCTTTGTGAGGAGCAGCTGAGGTCACTTGGTCTATTCAGCCTGGAGGAGATGGAGGGGAGACCTCACTGTTTTCTTCAGTATCCTCAGGAGGGGAAACAAAAGGCCAGATACTGATGTCTTCACTCTTGTGACCAGTGACAGGACCTGAAGAAATGGAATGATGCTGAGTCAGGAGAGGTTTAGGTTGGATATCAGGAAAAGGTTCTTCACCCAGAGGAGGGTTGAGCACTGGAAGAGGCTCCTCCATGAAGTAATCACAGCACCAAGCCTGACAGAGTTCAAGAAGCACTTCGACAACGCTCTCAGGCATATGGTGTGATTCTTCGGGTTGTCCTGGACAGGACCAGGAGTTGAATTTCATGATCCCGAAGGGTCCATTCCAACTCAGCATATTCTATGGTTCTATGATTCTAAGTATCTCAACTCCAATAGTTATTATTTGAAGGAATCTACCTAATTACATATTTGAAGGAATCTACATAATTAACCATTATGTGCCTTAACCATGTCACACTATCCAAATGGTTGAAGCTGGTGTGCAGATCAGTGGCAAATACTGGTTTATGGATAAGTAGGTCCAAACTATCTGATCTGCATTCCCAGAGTATCCTGCAGAAACCTGATAATCTCCTTCAGTTGCACCCTGGCTGTGAAAGGGAAAATGTCAAGGAAGAATGAAGTATAATCAAGATGTTAGGAGAGCAAATTTGGATCCTGGCTAAAGTGGGGAGTAGGAAAATGGGAAAGAGAGGAGTTCCCCAAGACAGGGGATGTCTAATGAAAAGGGGAATATATTACTGGGTTCTAGAAATAGAGTGGAAAAAAATTGGAAGCATAGGGCTTTTTGTTGCAATCTGTTTGTAGGACCAGTGTAAGCATGAAAGAAAAGAGAATTATTTTTATCCAGACATTTAGACTGACACAGAACTGGGTTTATTGTTGTTATTGCTGACACCTCTACTTGGCTACACCATCAAGAGCTAGAGAAACTGAGTCAAAAATCTCATCTCAAAAAACGTGGGGGTTTATAGATTTTCACTACAGCAGGTGCTTTCTCCACATTTAACTCCTTACATCATAGTCATGTTTACATTTTCCAGTATACAGTCTGGATTCTGGTTTAATTGGCCAAGATATTTTAATTTTACAGATGTGGCCACATGTGGGTGTGTTACCTCAGAAACAGAAAACAGCAGGATCTACTATTGTTTAGTTTGTTAATACAGAAAAAACTTCATGCGTCACTTACTCAAAGAAGAGCAGATGATCTCCCTGGAGTCATCTTGTGGCTTTCTGGGAAGCAGAGTACTACAGCTATTAAGTAATAATCTTTTTCAGATTGTTATTGAAATATATATGTAGTTTTAGGGGGTTTTTTTTAGTAAAATATCTGAATAATTTGTCCACAACATGGATAGGTTTATTCATTTTGACTTATTTCTTATGAATAATAAGCAGTTAAGTTTTTGATATTAAGGGATCAAGAATGCTATGTCAAGGTAGTAAAAGATATACTAATGTGACTTTTCAAAACTCCTTGTTGATGCTGGAAAAATAAATGAACACTGTATTCCTGTAGTAAGTTTATCAGACTGAAAGGTTTTTCCAGTTACAGATGCTTTTTAGCAAATATGTTCTTATCTAAATGGTAGCAGAGACTTATATATTTTCTGTGGTCTGTTTCAATAAAAGAATTTAAAACTTTGTCCAAATGAAAGGAAGTATGCTTAGTCTCTTCCCTCATTCCATCTACAAGACCTCAAAATAGTTCTTCTTCCTCTGTGGGATGCCAGTGCACTTTTCCAAACAAAATCACAGAAAAAAAGAATATTAAAAAGAACCTAGGCCTAGATTCCTGGGTGTGTTAAGTGACAGGTTTGAACTGCAGGATGATGAATCTCAGGCACTCTCATTCTCCAGAACAGGGGATTGTTTTAACTACACTATGATTTCCTCCCTTCCAAGGAAACAAGGTTGCACACAGGGATGATGTATATCTAGCTTTCATCCTGACGTAGATTTAGAATATTTTTAAGGTGTAGTACTGAGCATAAAAGACACATCTATAAGTGTGGATAACATCAATTTAACCCTGAAGACTTATGTGTTTGTTTTCTATGCCTCTTCTATTTCTCCTGTTAGAAGTCTAAAACTATCTATATGAGAAACACCAGTCACCTGTTTGTGCCCTTATTACAGAACGCTTCTTGGATTCTGGCAGGGCTACCTTGGTGCTGCAAAGCCTTCCATTATCCAGCGCTTTGGTGAGATAAGCTTCTCTGGCTGCTGCTATCAGCAGCTGCCTTATCTCGCTTATCTTTGTAGCTAGGTTTTGCTTTGCAGTGAAAGCAATGAACCCGATGTGGATTGAAGCAGGTAGGAGTATAGAAGAGAGAACGGACCCTCTGATCGGTTACCCAGACTTTTAATGATGTCTTCTTCTTCAGGATACAGGTGAACAGAGAGACCCTGATGGGGTCTTTACACAGACTTATATAGAGAAGGCGAAGGGGGTGGTGATAAGGTGGGTCCAGGGTCCTCATCAAATCACAAATTGACATGGGGTGACAGCTTTCCAATGAGTCTTGGGCAAGGGCGGAACATATTTGCATCAACCTCTGAACGTTACAGAACAGCAGAACTTTCTGGCAACTGTTGAATAGTAAAACAATACAATGAATATTAAAATAACAGAGGTGGAGCTGAATCTATGATTGACAGGGTTAGAACGTGGCAGCTAGGGGATTTCCCCCTAGCCCACTGCCACAATTACACCAAGGTCCAACATAATATACCAAATGATAGTTTTTCTACTTATCCTGTCCCCAAGATCCTCTCTGATGAGCCAGCAATTCAGTTCCAAAATACGAATCTACTGTCTCCAAGTGGATTTCAGCTCCCAGAATTTTTACCGAAATTTGAACTATTCTCAGACAAAGATTCTTTCTGACAACTTGTATTATGTTATCAAAATTATTTGTTCTGTTTATTAGTGATAATTTAACAATTTTATATTATGGCATGACACCAACAGAAAAAACACTGATTCCTTTTGTACTTTTCCATAATAATCATCTAGCACTGCAGAATGTGCTGTACCTAGACTATTTATCTGAAAAGAGCAGATATTGTGTGTCCAAATATTTACTTTAACAACATGTTTAAGAGGCTTGAAAATGATGTCTTCAAATCTCTTTTAATTTAAGGGAATTCCCTCATCATGGAGGAATTTTAGGAACTGCTCCTCTTTCTTTTGAGAAAGAGCAAGAGGTTATAAGTTCCAGGGGATGAATAAAACCAGCTTTTTCCAGGTGACGTCTGTACTTCCAGCACGGAGAAAAGACTGAAAGTTTTCCGGAGCTGGGAGAGGGTATCCAGATATGATTTTGTACCTTATCCAGTGTCATTGGGCAAGTGGTTCACAACAGAATGAATGCAGGCTGAACTTATGTTGTGGTTTTAGTAGAGGGGAGGGGGTCATAAAGATGGCTCCTGTGAGAAGTTTCTGGAGTTCTTCACCATTTCCAGCAGAGCCAATCTCTGATGGCTCTGAAGATGATGGACATGCCACTGGCCATGTTTGGGCCAATTAGAAAGGTTGGTTACGCCTCTGTGATGACATATTTAAGGAAAAATCAAAACAAAGTGTGCACGCAACTGCTTTTAGTTAGAGAAGGAGGAGGATGTGAGAACATGTGAGGGAAAACAACATGGAGACACCAAGGTCAGTGGAGAAGGAGGGAGAGGAGGTGCCTCAGGCTCTGGAGCTGAGATTCCTCTGCAGGCCGTGGTGAGCCCATGGTGAGGCGGGGTGTCCCCCCTGCAGTCCATGGGGTCCATGAGGGATGCAGAGCCACCCGCAGTCCGTGGGTGAGGTGCCAACATTGGAGCGGGAGATGTCGGAAGCCGCAGCAGCCGCAGCAGCCATGGAAGAAGCCGCAGGAGCCGTAGATGCCAGAGAAGCCGTAGCAGGTGCAGCCCAGTGAGAGACAGAGACTGAGATAAAAGTCCCGCAGTTTGTGAAGGAGGTGACCACGCTGAAGCGGGTGGATGTCGGAGGAAACTGCAGTCCAGGTGGGAGACCCGGTTGGAGAGAGAGGGGCCCCCTGCTTCCATGCTGGAGCAGTTTGTCCTTGGAGGACTGCATTCCGTGGACAAGAAAAACCACGCCACAGAGGTTCAAAGAGAACTGTCTTTCGTGGGAGGGACCCCATGGCCAAAGTAGAGGAAAAAAACTCCTCTCCCTAAGCAGGGGAAGAAGATCTTGGAAATGGACTGATCTGAACCCCCACACCCTGCCCCCCTTGCACTGTTGGTGGGAGGGAGGGAGGGGTGGGGAGTGGAAAGAAGGGTGTCTTTTAAAGGTTTAGTTTATTTCTCATATCCTCCTTCTAACTCAGGTAGTAATAAATTTTCACTTTTGCAACTTTTAAGCTGAGCCTGGTTTGTCCTTGGAGCGTTTTCTCCCGGTTCCTTATCTCAACTCATAGACCTCTGAGTTAATTCCCTTGGTTTTTTTTCCCCCTTTCCTTCCCTCATCTGCCCAGCTGTGGCAGGGGAGGGAACGAGTGAGTGGCTGCCATGGGTGCCTGGCACTTAGCCAGGATCAAAACCACAACAACTTAAAATGTAGATTCATTTGTCACCATCTTTCATCTAAGCTCAGTTTCACTTGGGATGAATTTAGATGATTGCCTGTTCAGCCCCAGTGATCTCAAAACAGAAGAAAAAATGTTATTTTCTAAGAGGCTTCACTATTATTTTGCACTTCCTCTAGTTCTACAGCATAAAATGCAGCCATGTAATTCAACTTCCTCTGGTTACAGTTATATTTTGTCTGTTAAGGTTTTCATATTAAAAAAAAAACTCCATATTTTTAATATTTTTTTGCTAGTTAGTTTATGACTTGGCATCTAGTTGATTTATTACTTTACAGAAAACAAAAGAAAAAATGCAAATGCTCTATTTACTGGATGAAAGAAAGATGTAAAACAAAATAAATTGCAAAATGTGATAATTAACACTAATGGAGTACTATTTTAGCAATCCAATTTCAAGCAATATATGTTGAATAACAACTTGAAAATGTGAGGGTAAAAATGTAATAGAACTCTTTATATATACAGCACTTAAAAAGAGTGACCCTGATATCTGGGAGATTATTTTTTCTTTTTAAATCAAACCTTTGGACACTGTTCCAACTGTGAGGAGACTTGAGTGACTACCACTAATGATTCAACCTTAAAGAGTACCCCACTGTTTTGGAAGGACAGGTATAGTTCTGCCTCATTTTCTCTTTTCCAGTTTTATCTCTTGGAACCATTATTCTGGCCAATGGTATTAGGCTACCTGCAAAGAATGATGAACTATAATATAGTGTCAAAAAATTCAGGCATATTTAAAGCTCAGAAAAGCAAATATGCAGCTCATGCACTGATACAAGTAGTCATGGTTTTTAATTTAACTTTTAACCCAGAGGACAGAGTATTTGATCTCAAGGATATTTATTTATAAAGAGATATTATGTCATTGTAGACAACAACATCAGATTCTTTTTTTTTCCCTTCATTAAGTTAACTTCAAATTTTCTAGTAGAACACTAAAAAAAAACTAAGAAGAAATTTTATATGTGTTTTCTCATGCAACCAACTATACAAAATATATTATTTAAAATTTTTCTTGGCATGTTATTCCTATATATACTTTAATTTTTGCTATTAAAAAAGCACTTATAAAAACCATGGTTTGTAATTTTGAAAGTTCAGATTCATAAGATATTCTGTCATGTTGCTGCTTTAATTCTTCTCTGACTAGTCTTAATATTTTTTAATGTAGTAGGAACTATATGAGGCTTATATCTCTGTTAAAGTGTCTTTAATCCTTCTTCCAATAGTTCATAATTCTTCTGATTTCATATCAGATCTTGTAAATGAAGAGTCTTTTTATATATAGACATTAGTCCCATTCATATTAATAGTAAAATGCACCTGTGCAACAAGCAGAGAATATAAGCTAAATCTTTTATTTCTCTCTCTAAAATATATCTCTGTAAATTCACAGCATACAAATGTCTGGTTGATGAAAGTATCATTTTAAATTTAAGTGAACTAGTACTCTATCATGGATTTTAGACATCCATATAACTGTCAGGAGACAGAAATTTTTTCCAAGGTCTCTTCTAGCTAGTGGAAGCCACTTCCTTTCTCTTCTGCCTGCATGTTCTTAGATATGTACATATAGCTCCTGAAAAAGGGAGTTCAGATTTCAGTTCAATTTAGAAAGTCTAGTAGAAAAAAACCCAAACCCCAAAATATTATATTTATTGTGGTTATTAATATTCAGCAGGGAACATGAATACATAGCTAAACAAAACTTGGAAAGTTGTTGTGGTTTTAGTGACAGATTAAACAAAAATGGCTATGACAGAAAAATCTAAATAAGCAAACTTGGTCATGCCGTGATCCTTGTGCACATTTTCTGGAGCCAATTCTTCATCATCTTCATGTCTGGCTTTGATCACTGTGAAAGAACTGAATATAAGTTTCTAGGTTGTAATGAAAGCTTTAGGTCTCTTTTTTTTTTTTNTTTTTTTTTTTTTTTTTTTTTTTTTTTTTTTTTTTTTTTTTTTTTTTTTTTTTAAAGCATCAGCTAAGTAGAGTCTATTTGTTGGCAGCAAATGTCATTTGCATTTTTCCTATGAGTGTGTCTGGAATAATAAGGAACAACTCACAGGTGTATTCTTGTATAAATTCTGTTGAACTTCAAGACCTCAAAACCTCAAGAAATTCTTCCATGCATTTTAACAGAGAAACAATTTTTTAATAGCAAAAGGAACTGGACATTTTGAAAATGTTTCCACATAACTGGGGGGG
>VYZT01041700.1:3161-16008 GCA_013400735.1 Pomatostomus ruficeps | reverse complement strand
GGCCGGCGTGGCCCCCCCACCTGGCTGCGGCACACGAGCCGGAGGGGCGGGCGCGGCCTGGGGCGGTGTCACCCATGCCCCGGCGGCGGCCGGGAGCCCCCCGACTCCAGGAGGGTTCGCTCTGTCAGGTACCGCCCCGTGAGAGCGGTGCTTGCCCGTGTGCTGGCGAGGTGGCCAGGGTAGCTCCGACCGAGCTGACACAGCCTGGACAGCGCGGGACCTGAGCTCCCTGAAACTTCCAGCTTGTCAAAACGCGTGTCCAGTGGAGGCCACAGTGGTGGGGGTCTGGAGCATCTTTCTTGTAAGGGGAGACTGCGGGAGCTGGGCCTGTGTAGTCCGGAGAAGACAGACGGTATCTCATTAATGCATATAAATATCAGGAAGGCAGGTGCCAAGGAGATGGTGCCAGACTCTTCTCAGTGCTGCCCAGTGTTGGGACGAGGAGCAGTGGCTGTAAACTAAAACACAAGGAGTTCCACCTCAGCATGAGGAAGAATTTTACATTAAGAGTGACAGAGCACTGGCACAGGCTGCCCAGGGAGGTCGTGGAGTCTCCCTCCCTGGGGACATTCAAACCCCACCTGAACACGCTCCCGTGTCAGCTGCTCTAGGTGACCCTGCCTTGGCAGGGAGTTGGACTGGATGATTTCCAGAGGTCCCTTCCAATCCTGACAATTCAGTGAATCAGTGATTGTGTGAAAACGCTGCTGTATTGCAAGAGGGCCCGGCACACCATGCAGGTCTTGAGTGTATCTAGAGGTGTATAACATGTCTATCACTCGTGCTGTAAATGTTCTGAAGTGGGCAGGTGGTGTGTGTGCAAGAAACTTGTTCTCTGAACTTAATTTTTCTTGAGCACATCTAAGTACATGATAATGGGTCCGTTATACATAGTTGTTGTCAAAAATAGCATCACATTTGTGACAGGTTCAGCTATCAAAGCCCAGAATAATTGTGTGGTGTTGCTTGAAGTGCTTTAGCGTTTTCAAGTTCATACAGCGCTTGCAGGAAAGCTTTGTATTTGTGCTTTAACACAAAATATGAACTGGAGTACATGAAAAAGTTGGATCCTCTATTATAGAACTTTTTTTATATATATATGCAGAGCTGCCATGCAGTCAGTCCTGTGTTATGCATAGATATCAGGAAACCTGTAGTTGCTCTTCAGTTTCATCAGCAAAAGGGTGTGTGCATCTGATGACTCTTTCAATGTATTTTTTTTCTCCTGATGTTTCTGTTTTTTGCATTTTCAGATATAATTCAGTTGGAAAAACGTATGGCTGGCAAATAGTAAGTATGATACTCTCCGCTGTGCTAAACTGTGTTCAGTCATAATTTGGTGATGCTGTGAACAGAAAATTTCTGTCTTTTCTTTCATGTAATTTCTCTAATAGTTCCTGCTCTAAACTTTTCTTACTAATATGGGAAAGTCATTGCTCCTTTGGAAGGCCTCCCATTCCATTTCACCAGGACTTTCCAGCTGAATCTTGGTGGAAAGTATATCTTGGGTATTGTTAATACCTCAGACAGTGGTGTTTTCGCTTACAACAGAAGTCATTATGAGGACAAGTGTGTGTTTGCCTTTTCGCTTTCTTTGAAATTGTTTTCAGCCTTTTCCTTTCCCTTTGCCTTTCCAGCTGTGTGTGTGTGGTGTTAGCTAGCTGTGAAGTTCTTACACCTGAACTGGCAGCCTCTGGAGATGGTTGTGGGTGCAGGACATGTTGTCTGGACATTGCGTGGTTCGGTGCCATGTCGTGACCTGTGATACGTTTCTAGAGCCAGGTGAAGACCCCACTGCAGTGTGAGGATGTGCACACTTTGGCTGGGGGTGTAGGCACTCCTGTGGACATGTGAATTCATTCTTCATGGAGTTGGGTCAGCATCTGCATTGTAGCCCTTGGGTTTTCATACCACCTACCTGACAGCACGGGTTGTTTCCCTGCCTGCTTTGCTTTGGCAGAATACAGATTTTGTTCTTGCCTCTGGCCCCGCAGAATAAAAGATGCCCTGGCTACTTGCACAGGTTGTGTTCTGTTTGGTCTGCTTTCCTGTGTGCAATAAACAGTCTTTCTTGTATTAATTCTGAAATGTCTCTGTTGATTTCAAGTTCCAACAACGTTTTACAAAATCTCACCTTTTCCTTTTACCATCTGCTCAGTTAGGTCTGGCTACTTTTAACTGTGTTTCTTTTATTCCCTCAGTGTAGGGCTGTGCAAAAAGCCTGTAATTTCTTTTGTGTCTTTTTCCAGCTTAAGAGGCTTAGCTAATATGTCTTCTATCCTCATGCATATTACTGTTCCTTTGTGCATTTTTTGAGAGTGTCTGAGGTGCTGCGTGTGAGAAACTTGTGGATTCCTGTGTTTCACAAAGCTTTGTTTTGTTTTGCCATAGCCTCTGAAGAAATATCAGATGGTGGCAGATAAATTTCACTGTTGCCCTTCAAAAGAAATTTAATTAGGTATTTGCAGCTTAAGAGACTTTCTAGTCCCTCAGACAAAAAAGCATTGCTGTCATGTTTATGACAGGTATTAAGCCATTGAACTGTAAACTCTTAACTTTTCCTGACTGTAAGAAAATATTAATTGAAATAATTAGAGATATTTTGGGCCTTGTTGAATAAAAGAACATGTAAGCTAATGCAATTTGATAATGCTGTGGCAAAAAATAGTCCTGTCCTTCCAGTGGCCTCCTCCTTGATCTTCATGCCAGAACGTGAATTTATACAGCTGTACAAGACTAAGGAAATAAACTAGTTGGAGAAAAATGAGCATTTTTCAGGCGGACCTTTATTTCCAATTTGAGGACAAGGTGAACTTTGTATGATGTGCAAGAAAATGAGGCTTTAATTTATTTACTTCAAGGTTCACACCTGTAATCCACTGCTAACATGCCTTTTATATTAGCATGTAGACTGTGAGGTCCCAGATAATGTGACAGATTTATTTGGGGAAATCTTGGTGTAAATCTACTCATATAGCATGTTGTGTGTTAGATACAAAAGCCAAAATAAGTCTTCTTTTAGTTTTTCGTATTTACTTGGGTATAGATTAAATGTAATAAAAACAAACATTCCTTGAAGCTTCATGGCTTCTTTCTATCAAGCAGACTGGCTAAACAAATTCCTGGGAAAAGAGCACTGTATAGCAATCTCCAGAAGAAAAATGTAGGTTGTATAGCAGAAATGTTGCTTTTACTCCAAGTGTTTAATGATGATAATTCAAGATGCAGAATTTCAGTTTTTCAATTCTGAGATGTAGTCTGTGATGGTGCAATGATGTCTGTTTCTATTAAGAATAATGATTTGTTTTGTTAATGAATTTGCCTGATAAAATGTCTTACAAGTGGTAGCTAGCTTTCCTCTGATCTTAGCCTGTGAACCATAACTAGGATGTAACTTGGGTTGGTTGTTAGGTTTTGTCGCTATAACTGTACAACCATTTAGTCTTGATTCTCTCTCCTAGAGTGCTGTAAGGCCTGGGAAGTTGACTGGAAACAACAGGAGGGTGAAGGTTACAACACTGTGGTGAGTGTGCTATTTTAAAACATCAAGAAGAAAAGCTGGGAAGGGTGCTGATACGGAATCGCGAGTCCAGGAGTGAATCACTCGGTGATGAATTGTCTGCAGCTGTGTGTGGGAAGATGAAAGAGCTGAGAATTTAAAAAGAGCAGCAGTAGCTGGTAGCATGTTCTTGCTCATGGTGGAGGGAGGGAATATGCATGCAGAGTATGAAGGCAGGTACTTGATGCTTCATGTTTTCATAAAGCTGTGAAACACGCTAATCTATCTTCCTCATTGTGTGTTGCTAATTAGAGTATTAATATTTTCTTTACTGCTCAAGTGGGAAACTGGGGAGAAATAGGATGTTTTTCATTAATAATGTGCAAGTTTAGTGGTGGAACTCAAAACTAAAAGTTGGCTAACTTTGACACCATACTCTGTGAGCTTTGTTAACTTACTAGTTTGTAAGGATGTACTGGCAGTCATAGGTTATGTTTGCAAAAAGTTGAGATTCTACTCTCATTGCACATTACATCTTACTATGATAGAACCAATCCAAATTATTTATAATGAGGTTATTTATTAAATTTTTTTCCTTCTAAAGTTGCTTTCTAGAAGATGACCATAGAGGATCTCCCAGAACCTTCCTTAGAAGGAGATTCCCTCATTGAAAGAGAGCGGTTCTTATTCTCAAACTCTGAAATATCTGTTACATTTTCTGTTGCTGCAGCACCAATGCCTTCAGACTGTGGTATGTACTTTAAACAGAAAATGAATTTGTGATCATCAAATAAAAAATTTGAATAATAAATTTTATGAAAAGATGTCAACTCTTAATTATTTCTTTCCAGAATAAACTTTCTTATTAAATGGATTTTCTGTTAAAGGAAATGAAAGATGAAGACCCATGCTTTTTCCTTCTGCATACACTATAAATTGTATCTATTCCTCTGTACAGTTCTATGCCTGTGTGGTCACGTTCGTAGTTTTCACATTTCAGTGTAGAACTGGATGTTGTGTTAGGATGTAAAATTGGAGTAAGGGAAGTTAATCTACATCACATTTAATACCTCTAGAGTTACACTTTTTCTTGTGCTTTCAGTGTCTAAACAATGGACTAGAAGGGGATATTTCTGTTGGAAGTGTACATGTTTGTGGTGGTATGGACTGTAAAGTGAGTGGTAGAAAATTATGCCAAGTGTCAGTGATCAGCTTTCAGAATAATGTCTGTCTTCAATAACTGTCTTCACATGTATAAATTATAATAACATTTCGAACAGTATATAATATGTTCAGTGTCACTGAAGATAAGGAGCTTCACTGACAGCTACAATTATAATGCTTTTGAATGTTTGATGTTAATAGCATCTATATACTTTAAAAATTACTCCCTCCACCTTTGTGTTTCCCGTGCATTGATGAGAGCAATCAGCTGTATTCAGGAAAAATAAACACATGTAGTATTCTGTCTTTGACAGACTCAGCATTCTTGAGACCCATTCAGTGAATTAGCTCAAGTTGGGTAGGTAACTGCTCCATATGATGTATTTCAATACATGAAGGTGGGTCTTTACATGGTTTAGTCCTGTTCTCAACACTTGTCTCTCCTAGTCTACTCTATGTACCACCATGATAATTCCATTCTGCTTTCTTCTCCCTTTAGAAAAAGTTTCTATTTGCCTTCTTTAGACATTGTTTTGTTGTGGTATCTTCTAATAACCCTATGATGTCACTACTATCTGTTCTACTTGGTCTCTGCCTACTCATTAAATAAAAAAAATCCTTTTACAGGAGATTGCTGTCACTTGCGTAACAGTAACATTGCTGAATCTGGGTAAAGGAGGTTAAACCACAACAGAGATTCTCAGTCTTTACATTCAGTGCATTTATTTTTCCTTAATACAGTTGAGCACTGTAATCAATATTTGGGAAGGATAGAGGGGAGAAAGTAATGTTTTAAATTATCTAGATGCTATTGTCATCCTTTCATGAGATTCTTGCTTTAACAGATTTTCTGTAGCTTTGCTTTTGTTTGCAAAGGCTACAGCTGATCACCTGTTAAGCATTTAGGATGGTTGTTATTAATAATCCCAGATTTTTACCCTAGCATGCTGATTGTAACAGTTGATTTCTGATGGGTATTTTGGATTAGGTTTGTAGCTAAAAATCTTCCTGCTAGAGTAAGAACTGTGAATATCATGCAAGATCATTAAACTTATTGTCTAGTTGTTTGTTACTTCATAGTTTTCAGCTGTAGATCAGCTGTAGTTTATATGGAGGGTAAATATTAGTGGGCAAATCAGTAGATGTGTGTTGATGCATGGGATGTAGGGAAGAAGCACACTTTGTGTAGTGCTGGGAGGTAAGGGTTTGAGGTTTTTTATGTCCTAAGTGCAAGTGAAAATTCATGTTAAATATCAGTGAAGTTGTCCTCCTTTCCTACTCTTGTTGAATCAAGGTGATGCAGTTTGAGAAACTCTAAATAGCCAGGCAGCAAGCTCTGGATGTGCTTTTATCTGTTAATCCAATCTAGAGGTCAGGTATGCTGTTTTTGGGGAAAGGTTGGGATGATTCACCCAGGGGTGGTTTATAGCATGTCATACACCCAGGTGGCTGAGGCTGTTGCTTAACCTGCCTGTCCTGTCTGAGAGCCATGAATCTGTGATGGATGAGAGCTGACGTTGTACATTTATCCGAAACCTGTTTTAGAGGCAACTCCCCAATAGCTGCAGTGGGGGTAAAAGTTCAGTGTTTGCCATGATTCATTTGCTGATGGCAATAGACTCTGCTTCCATTCCCTCTCCTTGTAGCCATTCCTATCCAGATTCTTTCATATAATTTTCCAGAGTTGGAAGAAATTCCACAGATTTAAAATAGAGGCTGTGTATACACACAAACACACACACACACACCTGTGAGTAATGTGATATATATTTTTATAATAAGGTGTTTTAGACACTTATAGTTTGGGTTGCTTGAAAGAACATGAGGCTTAAAATCTTTTAAAATGTATTTTTTTTTCTGTTCTTGGTTTGATGCCTTAATTTTTGAAGGTGTTTGTTACCTGCAGCTGCCACTAGCTGGGATTGATGCATTCATGAAATATCTGAAAATATTGGAAATCACAGAATGCCTTCCTGATTTGAGCATGTATTCATATTTTAGTATGTTTTATGTAAATTGTGATGGAAGAGGAAGAAGGAAAAGACATGTTTTGTAGCATATGGAGAAATCATGTATGCACTTGATCTCTGAGACATCAATAGGCTTGTCTGTGCTTGGGAGCAACTTGGAATCTGCAGCCTTTGCCTGGCTTGAACAACAGTAAACCCTTATTAGCAGAATCACTGTATGTGTCTGATACTCCTTGCCTAAACTTAAAATCACTCTTGCGGTACTGTTGTATTGGTTGCTGATTCAAAGCTTTTTTAGAAGTATAAGCAAGGCCTTAGTATAAGGGAAAAATAGAGCAGATATTAGAGAAAATTTTTTGAATTAATTAATCATTTTGATTTTTCCAGTGTGATGAGTAGTGAAGTGACTCTCTCTGTTATTCTTTGCCTCTGGATTTGAAAAACTAGATACATGTTACATGTCAAGATTTTACACAAGGACTCTTTATTTTAACAGAGTTTTCCTTCTTCGATCCCAATGATGCAGCATGCCAAGAAATACTCTTCAACCCCAAAACATCAGTTTCTGAACTGTTTGCTATCTTAAGGCAGTGGGTTCCACAGGTCCAGCAGAATATTGATATTATTGGGAATGAGGTGAGATACAAATGAAGATCCTTGAATGTTCTCAGTATTAAATACTGTGTTGATAATGAGTAAAACCAAATCATTCAGAAGCAGAATTAATCATAAATGCAGATGCAGTTTCTGCCTTTTAACAAGTAGTGACTGATCTTGCCTTGTATTCTACATGTTGTCAGCTTTTATTTGGAAAAAGAAAGATGATGGATAAAATACAGTACATTTGCACAGATAGCAATGTTTCTCTCAAGGCAATTGTGTTGAGACCCTTCACGTTGGTGTTTCAGTTTCCTACTAAACAGTAATCCCAAATTCCAATATGTGAAGTTACTGTTAAAGCCTGACCTTAAGGGCAATATTTCCAAGACACAAAATGAGTTTTTAGTATTTCCATCCTACTTTATTTTCTTCTGGATTACAGGATTTTCTGGACAGGTGAGGAAGTGTAGTGAAGATTAACCATACCATATTACAACTGGGGGCTTCTCTTTGGGGGTGTGTGAGAGTGGGGAGGGTAATTGTTGAGAGATGGAAGAACAAGGGGAGCGCTTCATAAATCATTTTCTTGTGCAGTTAACTGCTTAACTTCTTAGCATGTGAAGTATATGTTATAAGGAGCAATATAAAGAATCTTTAAAGTCTGTAAATAATGAAGGTTAATTATAATGCAGTTTATTAGATATGTGTATGTTGCTCTGTTCTGCAGTTAGAGTATTTTCTGACAGGCTTCTTTGTTACTAGCCATTGCAATGAATCCAGCAGTCAGTATATCTGAAATAACTTATGAAATAGTAGGGATGTCAGAGCTAAAATGTGCTTGTTTTCCACTTGCCTGTCAGATCATTAAAAGGGGCTGCAATGTGAATGACAGAGATGGACTGACTGATATGACCCTCCTGCATTACACTTGCAAATCAGGGGCTCATGGCATTGGTGAGTAAAAAAAAAAAAATCATTACAGATGTAATAAAATAATTGACTCACATAAACCAACCCCACTGACTGTTACAGAATTGTTCCTTGCAGTAGATTTTTTATTTTAGTGCTTGGTTTTCTGTCTTCTCGTGGCCATGAGCAAGGCAGGTGCAGAACTGCAATGCAGTTATGGCTGTGGCCGAGGGGAACAAGCTGAGTTAGTGGTATAGGTACTGCAAACAACAGTACCAACTTAAACAGATATTTCATGTAGCAAAGGCAGTTTCAGACTGAGGTACAAGCTGGAAGTTTGCTGTAGTTTTCGCTATAGTTTTTTTACAGCAGTGAAACTAGAACATTTAGGCCACTGGCTCTTCTTTTGTTTTGTTTCTTTCACCCTGTTCATGTCAGAACAGAACAATAAACTTTGTTTGCGTTATTATGATCATAAATACTGTAAATGAGAGCACATTTAACTCTGTTTGAACATCCCTATTAACTTTTCTATGTTGTGTTACTTTTTTGTTGACCTGAACCCATTTCTCCTGTGAGTTTGAGTGAGGTCTGGCACACATCGTCTTCCCTGGTGTCAGCAGATCTTTTAACATAAACTTCAGCATTGTGATGTGTAATTTTTTTCTTCTATCAGATAGTAAAACTCTTGGGTTTGATGACTGACACATTACTTACAGTTGAGAAAAACAGATATTGTTATTATACACTAGAGTAGAGATTTCAGCCCTTTATGATAAAGGGCAAAGATTTCTGTATCCTAATTCCAAAAAGAAAGGCGTAGTAATAGTTCTGCTGTGAGCTTGAAGGGCTTAATGTACATTCTGTATTACACATAAAGGTGTGTGTGTTTTTTGAGGTCAAATAAATAAATCTCTAATACATATTTTACAAAAATTACCTTGCAGGCGATGTTGAAACTGCTGTAAAATTTGCAACACAGCTTATTGATTTGGGTGCTGACAGCAGCTTACGCAGCCGCTGGACAAACATGAATGCCTTGCATTATGCTGCCTACTTTGATGTTCCAGAACTGATCAGTGTTATTTTGAAAAATGCAAAGCCAAAAGGTAGGCATAGTGACCTTTGCTGCATGTGGTGGTCCGTATTGTGTAGATCCTAAGCTGGTGTATAGTAGTCTTTAAGTGTGAGTCTGTTTATCCATTGTGCATAAGTAATTTCTTACTCTTTTATTCAGCCTCATTGGTTCATTTTTCTCTTAACCTATTTTTTAGTAGTTTGTTGGACTGTTTCCATTGCTGATTTTTAAACCTGAGCTTTGTACAAGACAATAGAAATTTCAAATAGACTGGAAAGCAAACAGGTTAATCTTAAGTTGTTGATAACTAAGAGAACGTTTGCAGAAAAGCAAAGATGTAACTATTGAAGTAAAATCATGTGGTTTTTAAGATTGCTTAAACATTGAGAAGTGTATTTGAAATGCTGGGAGAAGGTTAAAGGAGTAGTGAGGATTTGGCAATTGTGGGTGGCAAACTTGTGACTGGGGCAATTTTGACATGCTTATTTTTCCCATTTCTCAGCTATGGAGAAGGTCCTGTATAAGGAACAATGTGACTTTAGTGTTTGACATAAAAATAAATAATACCTTTTGGAATGATACTGTGAAGGATTGGTAATTGGAGCCCTATTTATGCTAATGCAAATGGAAATACAGAAATGATTCTGAACCAGAACTGTTTCTAATTTGGTCAGGACTGCAAAACCAGTAAGCAACTTTAGTAATGAAGTTGTACAAATGTTAATTTGTTTTACTGACTGTCTTTCTGATTGTGCCAATTTGCAAAAGGATTTTTTAGCTAGGGACTCCTGTTTCAACATTCTGAAAAGCTGGTAGGCTTTTGGAGTACCCAAGACTTGCTTACCACATCTTGAATCTCCATGGAGGTAATTGTTGAGCAGTGCTGTTGATGTGCTTAGGAGGTGACAAGTGTAGGTTGGTAACAGAAGACAAAATCAGTCTGCACAGGAGTTAAGTTCACATTACTCTTCAATAGCCTGGTCTCCATAATTTGCATCAGCAGTTTATGTCCCCTTTCAGACCTCCTTTGCATTTGGTGTTGTCCTCCTGTGCAGTTCCTGCAGAAGGGGTGGGGCTTTCCTCAGATTTCCAAGGAAACCACTCTGGTTAAACATCTCGGCAGTTGGCAATTCTTGGATAAGCAACTGATGTTTTTTATCTCAGGAAATATATACAATTATTTGCCCTGTGGCATGGAAACAATGAATAGTCTGAGTTAATAGAATAATTTTAGCTCCATACTTCATCAGGCATTTTGCAGAAAAGGGAGAGTATATGTAGAGGACAAATATGCTTTGGATGGATCCATAATGAACTGGAGAAAAAGTAGTTGCTAATGTATAAATAACTTTCCAAGGCAGTGGTGTGCTGACTCTGAGACACCCATTGTGAAGCACAAGTGTTTCCTTTTGATTTACTGCTAAACTATTTTCTTTATGTCACTCTGAAGTTAAATTCTTTATACAGATTTACTCCTAAGTTGTTACAGAGAGAGCTGGTTTGATCTTGGATTTTTAGAGGTTTTAAATACAAAAATTGTGTATTATTTTTTTCTCTAGATAGTTTGGGGTAGTTACAGGGTAGCATTTGATATTTGTCTTTTATTCTGTCACCTCTACTATGCCCACTTAGATCAAAGCTGTAAGAGAACTGTTCAAAAATTCTAAGCATGAAGCTTCCAAGTCTGAGGAAGCCACACTGTCTAATTCAAAAAACTGAAATACACATCAGTTGTTTTTCAAAACAAGAGTACATGGAACTGTTGCTGGCTCAGTAGCTGATGTTACTGACCAGTATTTCTGCAAATTGGTTCCTATATGTGCAGAAAATATTTGGCTGTATTCCATGGAAGTTTCAATGGCTGTATACAGCTACTCAGCTTCTACCTGGTTTTAAACTGGCAATGTCTTCCGACCTTTGGTATATAAAGGATACATCTGCATACATAGCTCTCATTGTGACTGAGGCATATGAATGTAGACTTTTTTCATGTTTGTGTTCAATCAGAGCAATTACAAAACTGTTAAGTTTTGATTGCAAATTTGTTACCTTTGATCTTTATAAAATTCAGGGGCAATTTTTATTAGTATGTATGAATTAACATATCTATACAGACATATATAACTATGTATCTTCTATATATGTTGATGTTTTATTTGTCCTCAAAATGTTAATTTAGTGTAACTATATAAGGATGTTGATGCAGTTGAGATATGCTTTGTTTATGGCATTGTGAGAAGGACTAGTGTTTTTTGGGAGGGAGACTGATACTGGAAAATACTTGGAGACTCTTCAGCCCTGAGGTGGAAAGTTTTATGTTCCTCACTCGAGTTTCAAATTGGAGCATCATTGCTAAGACTTGTGGTCTTTTGGTTTGTGTATTAAATCAGCTGGCATTTTTAATTAACAGTCCTATACCTAATTGACTTGAAATGACTTCTCTCTTGTGTAGTTTAAGAGAGGAGTCTCAGACTCAAGAGATATTTAAACTCCAATTTTCGAAAACAGTAATAACTTCGTAGCAGATTGAAAGATACGTTGGGAACAACTGATAAAAATATATATTATGCTAAATCTCTTCAGTGAAATGCAGTGCTCCATTTTCCAAACTATCAGTGCAAGATCCTTCAGAGTGCAATTCGTTAAAAACAAAGAAATTATAACAACCACCAGCTCTTACTTCATTCTTGGCCATTAGTAATTAAATCAGTGTAAAGCAGATGTATCATCAGTTTTCCCTTGCCCTACTGCCTGTTCACAAAGGAAAACAACTGGTTGAAGATGCATCTCATTTTTGTTTGACATCTCTTCTTCTATGACCTAGAAGCAATAAAATAGAAATGTTTCTGAAACCTTAAAACAGTAATTTACTTGCAAACCTGAAGTTACTCACTTGTTAATCTTGGCACAGTAGATTTGGCATCCTGAGTAGCAGCAATTTTGCACTTAAGCCATCAGTATTAGAAAATGAGTGAAAGTACACGCTCCTCTTCCAGGTTAGTTCGTGGTATGAATAAGCAGATGCAAATAAGGTTGATATTCTGTGTAGAATTACTTCTCATATGTATTTGGTACATAAAAAATGGTATTTCTGTGTAAATGCTAACATAAACTGCAAAAATGAATGTCCTTGCAAGGAATCTGTAGGGTGAAATGTTCATGTAACAGACTTGCATACCTCACATGTGATGTTTAATTGCAGATGTGGATGCCACCTGTAGTGATTTTGATTTTGGAACAGCTTTGCATATTGCTGCATTTAACCTATGCACAGGAGCTGTCAAGTGTTTACTGGAACATGGAGCAAATCCTGCCTTTAGGGTAAGGAGTTAGGTTGTAGATTCACCAGAAGGTGAAAAAGGTTGGAAAAACGGAACAGTCTATCCAGGATAGCTAAAAGTGTGCTGCATGGAGTGGTAGTGCCTCAGAAAAATATATGTACAACCCCTAGTGGATGATTTTGTATGCTTTGTCCTGCTTGTGTGTTGAAGTTTGTATTTTTGTGTCATAGTCTAGTTCATTAGTTCAGATAAATTTCAGGAGGTTCTTCTCTTTGTTGTTTGAGCTCTCATTTTTTAGTACTCATTGGTGTCTTGCAACAGTTGTCATGGCAGTGGGGGATCTTTT
>VYZT01041696.1:0-12994 GCA_013400735.1 Pomatostomus ruficeps | reverse complement strand
CAGCCACACTCAGTGCAATCAAAAGTTTCAGTCTTATCATTCTATATACTCTGTGTGCTGTCACCTCAAGAGTGACTTGGTTCCTCTGGATTAACTGTACCAAATACTGTAACAGAGAGCTGCCAACCATCATCCAAAAGGCTGTGTTACTCATGGATGCTAGGCTTTGTTCTTTGCAGGATGCAGACAATTGTCTTGGAACAAGTCACTTATCTTTGTGATGCTAGTATAATTTGCTTATTGGATAACTGTCATAATATATTCATCACTAAGATAACATTTTAGGATCTCAAAAAATCATGTTATAAGTGTTATTAACAGATATATATATTCATGGAATTATAGAATCATTAAAGTTGGAAAATATTTCTAAGATCATTGAGTCCAACCATTAACCAAGGACCACCATATTCACTGCTAAACCAAGTGCTACATCCAGATGCCTTTTGAACACTTTCAGGAACAATGATTCCACCATCTCCCTGGGAAGTCTGTTCCCACGCCTGATCACCCTTTTAGCAAACAAATTTTTCCTAATATCTAATCTAAACCTCCCCTGGTGGAACTTGAGGCCATTTGCTCTTGCCCTGTTGCCATCTGGGAGAAGAGGCCAACCCCCACCTGACTACAGCTTCCTTCCAGGCAGTTGTAGAGAGTAATAAGGTCTTCCCCAAGCCTTCTTTTCTTCAGGCTAAATAACTCCAGCTCTCCCATCTGCTCCTCATAGGACTTACCCTCTAGACCTTTCACCAGCTCTGTTGCCCTTCTCAGGACACACTCCAGCACCTCAACATCCTTCCTGAACAGAGGGGCCTGGAACTGGACACAGCACTCAAGGTGTGGCCTTACCAGTGCCGAGTATAGGGGGACAATCACCCCTAGTCATGCTGGCCACATCATTTATATATCACAGATGTAATATCCCAGATATTCTAAGTTTGAAGGGACCAACAAGGATCATTGAGTCCAATTCTTAAGTGAATTACCTCCATGGGGATCAAGCCCACAACTTTAGCATTATGAGCACCATGCTCTGACCAACTGAGCTAGTGACTGTGAGCTATTGGCCTCCTTGGCCACCTGGGCACAGCTGGCTCATGTTCAGCCACCAGCACCCCTAGGGCCTNCCACCAGCCCCCCTGGGGCCTTCCCCAAAGGGCAGCTTCCCAGCCACTCTGTCCCCAGCCTGTAGTGCTATCAGGGATTGTTGTGACCCAAGGACAGGACCTGGCACTTGGCCTTGTTGAACCTCATACCACTGTCCTTGGCCCATTGGTCCAGCCTGTCCAGATCCCTCTGCAGAGGTTTCCCACAGTCCAGCAGATCAACATTCCCATTCAACTTGCTGTGAACTGCAAACTTACTGAAGGAGCGCTTGATCTTCTTGTCCAGATCATCAATAAAGATATTAAACAGAATTGGGCCCAACACTAAGCCCTGGAGAACACCACTTGTGACTGGTTGCCACCTGGATATAACTCCATTCATCATCACTCTCTGGGCCTGGCCATCCAGCCATTTTTTACCCAGAAAACAGTGCACCCATCCAAGCCATAAGCAACCAGCTTCTCCAGGAGAAAGCTGAGGGAAAATATTCCCCAAATGTGCATGTACTTGAAAAGGCACAAACCCATCTGAGCAGCATAGGTACTTACAGTTTAAACAAGCATCTCAGGAGAGCTATTGAAAAATTCCAGCAGGTAGACAGACACTGTAGAAGAATAGTCTCAGTTTCTCTCTGTAGTTCCTTAGCTTGTGTGACCTGACTTATTTTTCTGATTATAAAGAAAACTGTTAATCTGCACTAACAGACACTCTAGATAATTTCTTCTCATGACTAAATTTGGGAACCAGACATATGAGCAGAGGACACCTTTGTTATGAGAGTCACATTCAGGTGTTCTAGTCAGAACTTAAAGAAATGCTGAAAAGCCATTATCAGACAGTGAATTAGCACATGACTATTGTAAATTATGTTTATATTATTAACATTTCCTGCCTTCTGCAAGTGACAGCCAGTATCTGGATTGACAAAATATTAGTGAAGCACTCCATGACACCTATGAAAGTCTCAATATAAATTATATTTTGAAGATATATTAAATCATTTATAGTTCAAAATTATTTCATTTTGGAGCCAGATAAGAATGTTGTATTCATAATTGTAATTTTGATAGGAACTTCAGATTTTTTCTGTCTTGTGTATACAGGTGGAAGGCACTGACCAGATCACCTGCAGTATTAGAAAAGGCTGGACATGGGGATGTAGCTCAGGGCTTCAAGTTTTTCAAAGCTCTGGCTCCTGAAAAGGTAGCTAATGTATATGACAAATTTGTCTATGTTCTGTACAATGTATAAGAAATACAATTGTATTTCTCATTTTAAAATTATTCATAAAAAACCCTACATATCTTTCTCATTCAATGGACAAGCTAAAACAAAAATACATGAACAGAGGGATCTAAATCTCTGTGGTTTTAATTCTCATTTTTCACATTTTCAAATTTCAGTTTAGAAAGTAGCACACACTGATTCACTGGTTTAAAAATGTAAAAAAAATAACCCTTGAATTTTCCTCTGCTTCAATAGAAAACCTAAATATCTTAAGGTTAATTGAAGGATATGTGAAAATACTAGAATGACAGTGAATTCCTAGTTACATACAATAGTTCTTTCAGGGTTCCCATGAAATCAGAAACCAGGAGAGTTAGATTTCATTACATATACTTTCTACAACTTTGAATATCAGTGGAGGTCCTCCATCACCTGGCTTAACCCTTAAAAGTCATGGGAATATAAAGCTTCTCTTGCAGTTGTAGTAGGAATGTCTTCATTACCTTTTGTCTTCAGCCAGTAATGCACTGACTTTGGCTTTCCTTGATCAGATCCAACCTTTGGAAACTTTTGAGTTTGTAAGCAAAGAGGCTGGTGCAGTATTTGGGTTTCTTCCTATATATGAGGTAAGCACAAGTGTTTTCTACGTTTTGCATGGCATTCATACATCAGAAGCCATTAGCACTTGTACATTATTACAGTGACATAGTCTGATATCCCATTGTTAACTGTCTGCTTCTCAATTTAATTTTCTAACATGATTTGCATTACTACCTATTCAACCCCCACTCCAACTTTGGTGGAAGCTTGAGAATCCAGTTGAAGTGCATATGCCAAAAAGTGAGTATTGCAGTATTTACTCCTCCTGTTCAACCTCATGTCATTAATTTCTTGCTCAGACTCTACTCTTTTAACCAGCCCCAAACCTATTGATTCTCATCTGCCCAAAGTTTGAGTATTGTAAAGTACTACTATTCTATGGGTATTAATGATCTGATCTATTACAAGCTGTCTAGCAAATCTTCCTAGGTTTATCTTCTATGGAGAAAGATCAGAATATTCCACAGGCTTGACTATCCCACATATCATAGGGTGAAAAGAATCACCCCTAGCAAGGTGCTGATCTTGTTCAATAGAGGGTACCTAGAGAACGAACATGAATAAGACTCCAAAATCCTAGGTGGCTGGTTAGGTGGGATGAATAGGATACTTTGCATTCCAACTCTGCATTCCAATATATATCACCTAATGTTTGTACATGCAGCATTACATTGTCTCAGAAAAAACTCAGGAGCACAGCGTTCAAATAGTTGGCACATATGCTATTTTTCTGACTACTAATGTACTTTGGAAATCTGTGTTTTGTTTTCTTCCTGAAAAAGAAAATAAAATACAGGGAGTCTTGTGCCTTGGGAAATTAGGAGCAGCTGCTCTGAAGCCAATGGCACTGCAATGGATTTACAATAAAATTAAATCAGACATTTTCTGTAAGCTACCTGCACGAAAAAGAATTTGTCTGTGTTGTTACAAAATGCTATCGATCTGGTCTATTCACCTCAGTATGTTAATTATTTCTTGAATTTTTTAAAGGTCTTCAAAGGATCAAAGCTCAGAAGTCCAATCCCAAGGGATGGGAAATGGATACAGATTCCGCTGAAGACTTGAGTCAGGACAAATAAATGTAGTTTCCATCTTCATTAAAGTGGATTAGCAGATTTCTTTTATTATTTTTTCTGGGGTTTTTTTTTCAATTCTATTTAAATCCATTTCGTTATTAAGCAGAACATATAGAAAACAAATCTTTACTTCTATTCCAATCCTTCATGCAGAGAATAAATTCTGATAAAGCCAGTGTATGATTATAACTAGATATGGGAAAGCCCATTTTACTTAATGTACATTTGCTGACAGTTATTCACTATGTCAAAAGCACCAGTTTCCTCTCTGCTTCAAATTCTCGAGCTTTTGTTTATTGAATATTACACTGCTTTTTTTCATATACTCAACAAAGAGTTAATATGCCCTGCTGTTTCTGCCTGTTAGTTCCTTGCTTATGCTTTCAAAGAGTGTGTTCATCCTCTAAGCCAGAAAAGTGTCTGCTGAGCTCATATTAAATTAATTATTCATCATGATTCCACAAATCCTTTCTCACATTTCAGCATTCCAGAACAATGTCACAACATGACACAGAGCACAGGATACATTTTCATCCTGTGCCTAAACATATAAATGGTGCCAGGCGTCTCATCTTAGTGAGTAGTTACAATAATGCATGTAACTGGTGATATTACTACCTACTATTTTGGGGAAAATAGCAGGTTTTCAATATCACTGATATTGCATGGTGTTTGATCTGCTGGCCTTCTTGGAAAGACATTCTTCTCATGAACTGAATATACAATGACTTGCAATGATTTACCTGCCTTCAACTTTTTATAGGGCTATGATGGATTTAGGGGTAACTGCAAAATATCTTGTGGGAGTATATTTAAAATTCTTATGATCAGCTGTACCAGGTCTGGCAGGGATTAATGTAATTTTGTCCATGGCAGCCTGTATGTGCTGTTGTGTCCTGGACTGGTAAATCAGTGTTGATAACACACCAGTGTTTTGGCTACTGCTGAGCAATGCCAGCACAACAACAAGGTGCTTTTTTCTTGCACGCAGTGAGTAGGCTGAGAAGGGACACAGCTGGGACAGCTGACCTGAACTGACTAGAGATTTTCCGTACCGTATAACATCCTGATGGAACTGGGGAGGGAACCAAGGCATTCATGGTTATAGTGTGTCTTCCCAAGTAACCATTCGTTATGTGTGCTGAGGCCCTTTTTCCCAGGAAGTGGCTAAACAAACATCTCCCTGTTGGTGGTAAGTAGTGCTTGAACTCCTTATTTTGCTTTGCTTGCACATGCAGCTTTGCTTCACCTATTAAAATGTCTTCATTATGGCCCAAGAATTTTCTCACCTGTGCTCTTCCAAATATCTTCCCCATCCCACTGGGAGGAGTAAGGACGCAAGCAAGAAACTGGGGAGGCACTTGGTGTCTGCCAGGGTCAGCCCATCACATTAACCAACCTTGTGATTAAAACTACAATCAGACTTGTTTGACAAACCAAGTGGCACCAGATAAAGTGTGATCTGCCATTTACTGTTTATGTTCACTTCATCTGACCTATGATTTAGCAGTTAGCATATGAAAGGTAACATTCTTGCACTTCTCAGTCCTATAACCCTTTGAAAGTTACATAGACTCCTGAAAATTGCCTAGTCTTCAAAGATTATTATAAATGCATAGTTCAAGTTCAGAGAGATCCTTACCCATTTATTTTGATGCTCTTATGTGTTATGTTTTATCGTATGTAATTTAATATTCTCTCTTCAGTATTGTCCCTTCTAATAGCCAGGCCTAAATTATTTTACTGTGGTTAATTATTATTATATCAGAGAGATCCTTACCCATTTATTTTGATGCTCTTATGTGTTATGTTTTATCGTATGTAATTTAATATTCTCTCTTCAGTATTGTCCCTTCTAATAGCCAGGCCTAAATTATTTTACTGTGGTTGCAAGATGCAGATATCCCGCTTGAGTTTATCAACTCACTATTTACTTCCTCAGAACTGACTGTTTACTCAATATGTTCTTTTTTACCAAATTTTTAGCACTGCTAGGATTTCATAGGTTCTTAATTTTCAAACAGTACCCTTTTCAGTCTTGCTTCCTTCTCCCTTCGATTTTCTTTATTAATTGCCTGTGTTTTCCAAGAGTTGACTTGTAGTCATGGATATTCATGCCGCTATATTCTCCACTGTGCAGAAACTATCCATAATGTAGTACTATTTCTAGTAACAATCAAGTGTTTAATCTTATGGTGAATGAAATCAATGGACAAGCTCTCAGGAGGGAATCATGCTATAAGGAAAACTGTCAAAAATGCATGATATGTGTGTGCTATCTTTATCAGCCTTCCACCCAGTCACCACCTTACTGTCATGCTGTTTAAAGTGTGACAAAATTACCATGCTATAAGTGCTATCAGATCTTTTTTTACTAATTCATTAAATAAAAAAAGCCCTGAAGTAGATCAGACTGCATGCCATTGCTCAGCATTCCTGTTTACTTCTAAACCCTAGGGCTTTGTAAGCACCAAATGAAAACTGGTCCTGGTCCCAAACATTTTACGCAATGATATTACCCAACTGTCTTTCCTAAGTGTCAAAAGAAAAGCAGAGACATTTAATTTCTTTGAACAGATAATCCACTAAGGCATTGCACAGAATTTATTAGAAGAAGATTTGTTGTTTATCATGTGCTTCAAAACAGAGGATGAGACTGGAAAGGAATTAATCACAGGCAAGTGATACTTGCACCCATTCATCTTACAGCAGTTTTTTCAGGGCTGGATCTAGTACAAAGCTGTGTTAATGGACTTGTTGGTATTAACTGTGGATTTCCTCTGTGCTGATGTACTCCTTTGCAGGATGGTTTCTTTCTACCAGAATCCACAATTGTATTGCAGGCTCAAGCATTCCAGGTGAATGAGTTGTTCTATTGTTCCAGATCATTGCTCTATTAAGGAAAGGTATCTTAACAAGACAGCCTCTTGTAGCATGGCAGAAGTTCATGCTTGCACAGGCTGCAGTAGTTAGTTTGCCAGAATTTCATTACAGCCCTTGCCAGTGCTTTACAAAACCTGCGATGCTCTTCAGGTGCCCTCACCCACTGGGGCAGTTCAAGCTGAATGGCATCAATCGTGCCAGAACTACGGGAACCAAAAGTCTTTGTTATGTACCCACCACTATAATAGCTTCCATTATTTGGGCTAGGATTGGATGGAGAAGGCACACAAACATAATTCTTATTTTGTTCTTCAATATATTTACCCAAACTTCTGTTCCCTGCAACCAAAGTCTCAGAAGACACATTGACCAGCTGACTGGCCAGATGGCTAATTGAGGAATTCAATACAGAAAAGACACCTGAGTTAAGGGAAGTTTTGGAAAGTGTGTAACCTAGTTCTATCCACCTTTCAGGATGTGCTTGTCCGTGGATATCCAGAATCAGGCCCCCTGACATCTGTGATTTTGCAGTGGTCAAAAATTCCATATAGTCCTCCCAGGCCTGTTCCGCTTGGGGGATTCCAAAGGAGGCTTCTTCCTTTGGCCTGTTAGCATCCATCTTGAACCTCTGTAGGTGGTTTATGATGATATGTGGGAAGAAGCCATCAGTAATGTTTTTGATTTCCTCAGCAAGAGCCTGAGCCACCTCTATAGTATACCTGTCTTGGTTGGTAGACACTTTGCATTTCTTAGAATTCTGAATACTTCCAGGAGGACAGTCATGAGAGAAAATACAAGATGATGTCTTTGCATCCCAGCAGGCAGCCTCTCGATCAGGGATGTCTTTAGGTTCCATTGACCCACCATGTGGGACAGAGAGGATGAGGTTCATGTTGCCCACTTGATATTCTGTGAAATTATTATGACCAAATACAACGTCTTTGGTGACAGCAACGTTCAAAAGCAAAGGTAAAATGGAAAGGAGGAACAAATACATATTTTTCATTTGCTGCTGGAAGACTCAGCAATATGGAATATGTCAGTACCTACAAAAAAGCAAAAGACAGACTATAGATTACTTACAGCTGAGAACACATGAGAGACTGTTCAGCTGCTGTTGGCATAATTAGTTAATGATTAACCTATTTTAGTTTTATTCCATGTAGCAAAAGAAGAACACTTATATGAGAAACAGAAATTAATGGAGCACTTAGTATGGCTAGATGTAATGGATGCAAGGGAAATGGGAGGTTACTGGGCCTCCCCCATTTCACTAGAAAGGGAAATATTTGATCACCCATCCGATTCTAGAAAATCATCCCATCAAAATATCTGAATTTTTTTTTTTTGCATCAAAGCCTCTCTTTTTTCATCTCTGAAATGTAAGAAAATTCTAATAAAATTTGATAAAACATCTGTATGTCATTGACCTGTGTGAAATACCTTTTTATTATCAATGTGGTTACATAAACTAGAGGCTATGTCACTCCAGACCAGCACTTGTGTGACCAGGCTTGTGTAAAATAATGAGACTGATAAAAATTGAGGGCTACCAAGCTCTAACTATACTCCAGACTGAGTTACGTGAAGATCTTTATAGATGGGTACTAGTTAGTACATTAAGTAGTGACTCTGTTCTCTTTAGTTTGCAAGTTTCCATTCTCTTCAAGTGACCTAAGATATTTTTAAGCCCTCACTCATTATGCCATTTTTTTGAAAGCTGGAATTCAACAAGATTTTGGCAGGTCTTTCTCATTTGAAGACGTCTCTAGAAAGATCAGCATCCTGAGTGTAACTGTTTTGGGTGGCTGTAACATGAACCAGTAAAGTCAGTGAAAAGAAGAATACAAAACAATAGTTTTCACTTTCAGGAGTAAAAAAACCTCAGGAAAGCCCACATGAGCAGTATATAAGACATATGTATTTCCAGATTAATCAGGATACCCTGTTGTCTGGTCCTGCCCCTATCATTACAGCATGTGAGAAATGCAGAGGATAAGAGGACAGAAAAAGGAGAGAGTAAGAAGATCAGCAAGAAGCTATTCCCAGCTTCTGACCTGAGACTACGTATGGTAGCAGCCAGTAATACTGAGAGGGCAGGGGGCACTGTGGAAGCAGCCC
The DNA here is from genome assembly GCA_013400735.1 of Pomatostomus ruficeps. Taxonomy (NCBI): domain Eukaryota; kingdom Metazoa; phylum Chordata; class Aves; order Passeriformes; family Timaliidae; genus Pomatostomus; species Pomatostomus ruficeps. The sequence goes on along the minus strand of VYZT01041696.1, from coordinate 3,980 downwards.
CCATCAGCTGCCTACTCTAAGAAAGGGAGAGGGCAACTTCACCCAAATAATGCAGCAAAATATTCTTTTCCTGTTGTGAGGGAGTGTTGCTGGATTTTTAGAGACAACCTCTGTTGCCCATTGCACTGCACTCTGAGGAGTCTGTACCTGAAAAATAAACATCTGTCTTCTGCTCTTCTTTCTGGGCTGAAAGTCCCATGAAATTCTGTTAGCTGGAATCAGATCTCTGAGAATCTCATCTAGAGTTTTCCTGTTCTTGACAAAAGATTTTTTGGTTTCACTTTTAGCTTTCATTTAAAAGGTCCTTTTAGTTGAACTACTAGCTTAACATAAGATTTTAACCTAGGCCTCGTATGGTTCATGCTTTCCTAGACTTCCCCGAGACACAGATGTTCACCTGCTAGTTCACTGCGCGCTACCAGAAACACTGAGGAAAGGAATGCTGTCAAACATTATTCAAAATCCCATTTCTCAGAAAGACTATACATGCAGAGTGTGTAAGTCTAGGAATAGCTTACCTGAGGTGCGGGGGGGGGTCCAGCACCAAGTTAAATAAATCACCAGCAACAAGTCCCAGAGGCTGCTCACCTGCCCCAGAAGGACTCAGGTTTCTTCGTCTCAGGCTCTCATTTAAAATGCGATGACACAGCTGTTCCTTTCCCACAGCAGGCCAGACTGTTTGTGGTCATCGGCAGCAGTTTCCTTGTCTTTTTGCAATTTCTTTTTAATGATTGAATCAAGTTGTTAACGCTACTAGATCATGCCTTAATGATACATTGAGAGAGAGGGCTGTATAATCTCCAAACTGAAGAAAGTCACCTTGGCACAGCTCAAGTTCTGGACAGACTTTTGGAGAGTCTGGAGGCGCTTATGTTATTGTGAGGTCAAAAAAAAAAAATACAGAGTAATTTAAAGCGATAGTAATTACTGCAGGACTAGTTTGAAGATTTACCTACAAACTGAGAGTTTTTCCTCCCTCTGTGCCTTCGAGAGCGAAACTGAACTGCCCCTTGCACTCGGCGAAAGCTGAGGCTCTGTCCCAGGAAGTCTCTAGGGGCCAAGCTGAGCCATGCAGCTACAAGGAGCAGACGCTTCAGCAGCACCCGGATGTACAATTTCACAACGACAGATCACAAGAGGAGGAAAAAAATATTCATTGGGATACTAGAGCTTAGCATGCTCTAGTTGTCTACACTGACATTATGTTTCCAGAGATTAAAAAAAACTTGTCACAAGTAGCACAGCCACACTTAAGACAAACTCAGAATAGCTAATAAGCTAATATAATCAGCAGATAAACTCAGAATAGCTAATAAGCTAATATAATCAGCAGATAACCACATCAAAATGATGTTAACTAGATAATCTAAGTTTTTAATAGCTTCACTAACACTTGATATAATATTTTCCTGATAAATGAGGAGCTTTTAAAAACATTTCCTCTGCTACTAAATATAGTTTAAGGATGTCATCCTCTAAACCTCTCTCAAGTGTGTACAACTGTGTTCATGCATTTGCTTGTGATATTAAAGCCTGGCTTCATAGCTAAAAAAAGCTGTAAAAATACATAGTCCATAAATAGAATTTCAATAAAAGACAGACAAAGGGTGCAGTGAATGTAATACTGCCACCTATCAGAGAGAAATCAAATTTCTTTTCTAAGAAATTGATTAAACAGTCCAACTAACTTCCAAACTAACTTTTTGAAGTAAAAGTGATCAAATTCTTAAGCAGTGAAAACAATGTAGTAGGAGTAATAAGAAATCCACTGAAATTCTGGAAAAGAGTTAGTATAAACCAGACACCCAGTCAATTAATATCACCATAGCTGATGGTCTGATGAGCTTCAGGAAAGTGCTGGTTTTCATTCTTAGAGTATTTTAATCTACTACGTGAAGACACTTCCAGCTGTGGCAGACACTGTACGGAAGAAAGTTTAGTAAAAATCTGTAAGATGTCCTTGCCCATTGTAGTGCCCAGTGAGGACAAAATTAATTTTGCTTTACTTGTCTGTGTAAAAGTTAGGTGTTTACATCAGACAGTGATCCCATTTCCTCTCTTAGGAGAGCTGTGTTGAGAAAGAAGCAGTTCTAGAGGTACTTCAGTGTACTTATCTTGGGCACTGATCTCAAATTTCAATTAGGGGTCAGCAGGGCTATACTCAGAATGGCTCTTCTTTTTTTTATTACATGATAGAAGAAAATTGCAAAGAAAACCAAAAATCTCTGCTATACTGTCTACTTCGAGATCTCTTTAAAATGTATTCTGCAAGTCACTATTACAAAACTGCCCAAGGAAAGAAAAAACACAGAGCAGACATTTGGCATGGTAATTTTTATTCTTACCAGCTCTCCAGACACAGGAGCTACTTGTGAAAGCAAAGAATTCTATATAGTACTACAAGTCTTGTAACTAACCATGATGTGGTGCTGCTTCCCTTTTTCATCAGGTACCTATGGGAAATAAAACTGCAATACTACCATATTCTTCAAAGGAATAACGCACCAAAATGTTACCATCTTACTACTTTCTTCCGAGAGGCACTGTTGAATTAAAGATCAGTATCTTTAGCCAGTTTTAAATCAAGATTGTTGTACTGAAACCAACAAAGCCTTTGACTCATTATATCAAGCTTCTGTTATTTTATAGAAGTTATGAGATGTCATGAGAATGGGTCATACTGGTTCAGACTTGGCTAAAGATATTTGTAATAAACTGAATGTTAAGGCATGTGCTAACTCTTCAATTCTAAAGTATCCATCCTTTGAGGTGAAGGAATCGAAAAGGAAAATCTGAGCTGGGCAAGAGTTCTGTAATTCTGGCTTCCTTCAATGCAAGTTCATTGGTTCCAGTGCTTCTGACTCTTAGGTTCACCTTAGGACTATTTTTAAGATAATTTACAGCAAATAGTGAAAAGTATATTTAATTTAATTGCACATGAGATTTTGAATGATATTGATACATTACATTGTCTAGTCTGATTACTGTTCTTCCCATGAGCACAGCAGTTTGAAAGAAATATCAGAAGTTATAGAAGAATATATTCTTAAGAGAAGTGAACCTAATCCAAATAGACTTCTAATTGCAATTGCATTTAAAACTTGTGGAGTGTATCATATATAGTCAGAATCACAGAGTGAAAAAAGAATTGGAAAGTAGAATTCAATCAGTATTTTCAACATTAAAACATTTTATGCTGTCACCGTGGCCAAGTTATTTCTATGCATTCTTAGCTGAGAAGTTGTAATTCAGATGTGCTCTTTTCAGAATGCATTGAATTTAAGCTTTGCTGTCCGCTGTCTGGAACCATTGCTTTTCTACACTGCTGACTGAGTCATCCATGAAACGGAGTCAAAGTATCAAAGAACTGTACAGACTTCAAAATGGCACGAGGAAAAAGAAACTGTTTTCCGATAGATATTGGCTAACATTTATTTCTTACTGCAATTTTTATTTATGCAAGCATACCCTTACGTTAACTGACAAGAAGAAGAACCCACATAATTGTGAGTTTGATCATCCGTTCTGGCATTAACCCCAGGGTTTCAGTGCTGTAACAATAACACCTGTCCCTTGCCGTGATGCCACCGGCAGGGACACCGGGCTCCTGCTCGCAGATCCAGGGGCTGGCTGGGCTGCTCCGAAGCACGGGAGGGCTGGCGAATGTCCTGTATGGGTTCACCTAGTCCACCGATGTTACAGGCACGCCGAGGTAGGACAGACAAGTGGAGGGGCTTCCCAGATGGTTTATTTGGGCACCAGGATCGTGCCAGGGAAGCACTGGCATAGCGTGTTACAGTCACATATATACCAACACGAGGGCGGCAGGAGAGGATACAAACATCCTATGGGCAAGGAGTGTGGGGTTTGAATTTGGCAGGCTTTGTATAGGGTTGCGAAATACAGACCCCTCCAGGGGGAGAAACCAGATTATGGGGGGGGAGAGGTGGTGTGGGAGGCAGGGGGAGACAGCAGTGCCT
>VYZT01041695.1:0-60741 GCA_013400735.1 Pomatostomus ruficeps | reverse complement strand
AGAACTTTTTCTGTACCATGGCTTTTTTCTTAGCAATAATCTATGTTTTCCTAAACTGTATCTATGTTATGAATTCCAGTATACTGGGTGGAGAAATATGATTGACAAGTACTTTGACCAGTGGATTATGAGGGGTGGTAATTTCTACCTCCAATCCACGGTGATGTGTGAAAACATATAAATAAAAGTCAGAGGGTTCTGCCCTCTCTCTTCCTGCTCTCTCTCCTGCTGCGTCTGTGTGTTCCTTGTGTGGCTCTCTTTCAGGCCCTCGGCCTAGCAGGCCTGCCTGGGGAGTGCCATATCAGTGTTTGCCTGTGTTAGGATATGATTTCAGGATGGATGACTGTGACTTGAATTAATGACAGCTGGTTTACAGTCATAAAAGGAATCTTCTCTTTGCCAGGTGTCTTAGTCAACATTGCTGAAGTTACTTGAGTATACAGTCAGTGTATACAGGGATCTGAGTAAAACTTGGACTATTTGTCACTGGGATACCCACTCTCCTACTGTCTAGAACATGTGGGAATTGCAGCACTTTTTAAAAACTGGATTTGTGTGATGAGCTAGTTCATGCAGCTAGTGCTTGGCTTTTATTCTGGTATATCTAATTCATATGTGGAAGGAATTCAAGCAGATTAAGGAGTGAGTGTGCCTATGAGGGCTCAAGCAATGTGATTTGCCCTCTGAACTCATGACTGAAGGTCTAACTATGGTCTGTGTTTCTGGCCACTGTTTCTGTCCCGGGGCACTCTGTCCGAGGAGATTCCCACTGCTGTTACTTGCACACTGGCCCTTGTCAGACGTAACTCTCAGCAGGACTGCACACTGCAAATAGCACAGCCCCGGTTTCTACCCAAGGCCTGGTTGAGCAGAGCTGTGCAAGTGCAGGTTAGAAGTCACTGAGATAACAAACCCAGCACACTTGGGTCTGCCAGCTGGCTGATACATGTGTTTTACAGCACTTACTCTCTAAACTGCAAGGATTATATTGAAGACAAGAGTTGATTCCTGGATGTGCTGTAAACCCTGAAGCTCTCATCTCTTTGTATTGTGCTGCAAACCCTGAAGTTCTCATCTCTTTGTATTGTGCTGCAAGGGTTTGGAATTTTTTTCTCCTCTCTTTTTTCACCTGTAAGTCCGGAAATTAATTTGAACTTTGATGAATTTCAACAATGATGCAAATAGTTACTGTTTTCATTAGCACAGCAGCTTACCTGGCTGAGAGGGAATTGCCTTTCTACACTGTGCTTAGCTTTTCATTGGCTTATTACCAGCCTTAAAAAACACCTTACTCTGTCATTTAAAGTGAAATATGGTTGTCTAAAACTCAATTTAAAAAAAGAAATAAAATGTACCCATTGTGTATGTTTCAGAGAATACACTTGCCTGCTGCTGGCTAACTGGCAAACAGAACATCTGCCTAGCCAGACAGGTTCCGAATTTCCATGGAGCTAGGGAAAGCGAGAGGACGCCCCCCGTGCCCGGCAGGATGTGCTGGTGTCTCTGCTCTGCAGTTTCTCAAGCCTGTGGAGCAGGGAGGGCTGTGCCTGTTGGAATGCTTTCCCAGCTGTGCGGTGGAGCAGAGGAGTGCAGGCTGAGCTTGCCAGCAGCGATAAGGCCTCCAGGTGGGGATCACAGTAAACATGCTGTGAGAATCACAGCCCTGCTTTCCGAGGAGTTACACGAGGCAAAGATGTTCTTCTGTCACTTGTTCTGCTGGAAGCTTCTTGCTGCTAACAACCAAATGTGCAAAGCAATCAAACTGTGGCTCTTCCAGCCTTCCTGGTGTTCTGACTTATGGCACTTGCTTCTGTTTTCAAAACTGAATTTGTCAGCACAGACAGACTACTTTACTCTGAAAATGTAAAATCTTACCATAAGTGCTTCTTGTGTTGTAATAAACATACATAACTTTCCTTTACAAGATCTGCACATCATGCATGCTTTTACTCCCCACTGTTTAGTCACTACCCTGCCAACAGCATAGATATCTTCTGAACAGGTTTATGCAAAGCTGGCAAATTGAATGATAATGTCATTGCTTCCAGTAAATTCAGACTGTTGTATTCTACATACAGCATTCACAGCTGTATTACTGGCTAACAAGACTGCTGTTGGCCACGATGAAGTACACCACAAAATTGCTCAGATCTAAGGCTTAGATCTGAGCACAGTTACCTTAAACCAAAAGAATCTAAATCCATAAATAAACTATTAAGCAACATAAACTTTTTAACGGCAGAGACAGTTAGCAAGGAACTGTGTGAATCCCACAGGCTCAGATAATCTCTACCATAATTATGTCATCTGCTAAGTGAGTGAAATTTCCAAAGTTTTGCTCATGAATAAGACTGGATTATTTGTGATGTGATTTCATAAAACAAAGGGACTAAAGGCTCCAGAGGCTACTTAAGGTTTTGCAGAGGGGTAAGTGTTAATACTTAATTGTTTAAAGTATGTGTGAGCTGATACAATGCAAAATTGTACAAAGTATGCCTTAAGAAATAAATGTATTGTTAGATTTGTGCTGAATTTCTTGATCGATATAGCTGTGTTTCCAACAGGTCACTTTTGTAATTTATTCAGAATAGCCTTTAAATGTTCAGTCAGGTTTTTGCTACTTACTCTGCTAGATAATATACATTGCTAAATACTTTCTTTTGTATTCTAATTGTGGTAATAAAGTGAACATTTCTGTGACCTTTCTGATTCTGCATTGATACTATTAAAACATCCCTGTTCTGATCCCACATATCCTAATTCTCCCACCTAAGACAGCTGTGCCAACAGAAGTACTAGGATGAAGAATACAACAGTTATACTAGAAAAGGATGCTCCCTAGAACATGAGTATTGGAGGAGAGAGAGAGCTGAGGTGTTCCACCACGGAGCTGGACTTCATCCTAATGGCTTGTCCTGCCTGGTCTTTGAGGCAGCCAGCCCCAAACAGCAATAGAGATACAGCCAGCACTGTGGAGATCATAGGAAGCTGTGGCTTCCATCTGGGGTGCCTTAAGAATGGATTATGTCTCCTCCATTTTTTGAAAGAGGAGAAATGAGTTTCATCTTTTGGGGACACCTTATCTAGGGAACATCCTGAAGACTGTCTTGCCCTTTTATTTTTTCTTTTTTGTGCTAGGTGTTGCCCAATTGAGATAGAGCACTATGCATACTTCTGATACAGGAATTTGTACTTGTTCAGATAAATCGGTGTAATGCTCCACACCCAGATACAGAAGGAATCACAGAATGAAATAGCAGCAAATGGTGATCTTGTATGGGAAGGCCCCTTCCATGCTTGTTCCCTTTTACCTCCTTTTTTTACTGGAGCTTCCTGCAAAACAGACCTGTCCTGATGTCTCTGCATCAGCACAGATCCCTCTGTAAGCTTTATTTTGCTTCACTAAGTCTCTGACTCAAAGTCCCTATAGAACTTAGAATTTGAATGATGGAAGCCAAAGACTTACACCAAAATGGGGTGTCCTGTACATAAAAATTCCCTTCCTTAGACAAATAATCTAAAAAATTGCTCCAGTGAGTTAATATGAATCTCAGTGCTTCTTTAACCTTTTGTTATTTATACTCACCAGATGCCAGTGAAATTGAAGAGTTCCCTTTATCCTGAATGATGGACTGGGAGCTGGGTTATGGGGCTGGCTGCCATGTGCTCACCCACATGCACCAGCTTCCCCCTTTGCCCCGCTCTGCTCTCCTGACCCCGCACTGAGTCATCTGTGTTTAATATGCACGACAGCAATTGAATTATTTTTATGGTTGCTGGTCTGAAGTGAGTCAGTGCAGGGTCAAACATGCAGTGGAGCAGGGAAGGGAGAGGAGTGGGAATCTGGCAGCCAGCAGCTGGCTGAGATTGCCATGGGGCCATAGACCAACCCTAGTGACTTCGCCAAGGTCACACAAGCTTCTGTCAGCAAGAAATTGAAGCCTTTCTTGTGTTGTGCAGGGTGCTGACCACAGGTCTGTCAAATGCAGTAACTGGTAGGAAGTGGCTTTAGGTTTATTCTACTTGAATTTATTGTTTGTTTGCAAACACTGATGTATGAATTAATGGATGCTTTCTAGTGTATGCTTTCTATTAATAGATCCTTTTGGTGTATGCCAAAATCCATCATACTGGACTGGTCATAACTGTAGATCTTCGGGTGTAAACTGGGTGCATTCCATGAGGAATTCATAATTAACTTGACTTAACTTTGCCTTAGAAATGTGGTATTTGTATAGATACTGATCTGTCAACTACAGCACATTTCTGTATAAGGACTACTGCCCTTTATTAAGGATAGCTCAGGAGTTAGTCCCTGAAACAAACCATTACATGGTATTATATTGCCAGTTTGCTAAAAAAATCAGTTGGTCACAGTTGCTTGATAACTCACACAATCTGCAGCTGATACTTTATCAATGGCCTAATACAGAATTTAGAATGGAGCATTTCACCAGTCCTCGGCACAAAAATTGCTGGATGCACACAAATTTCTGGATGTACAATATTTTGAGCTATGTATATTATGAAAGCAGTGCTGAAAGTAAGGGTATGAGGACTTAGGTCATGTATTCTGGCATCAATTTCTATGCTCTATTTTTTTGTTTGAATTCATTTGGGAGGAAAGAAAGTAGGAAACTTTTCTGAGTGAAGATTTTGGAGCTCTGTGCTGGTTATGAAGCTGTCTGTGTCACTTCTGTCTTTTTAAAGTTTCTTTAGAAAAAGGGCTAACCAAAAAATATTCTGGACATGATCATATGTAACATATGCATTTTCTTTACACAATATACTACAGTTAATTCAATTTGAAGAGCTTTCTCCTAGCTCTGACAAATTTTGTCAAGCTACCATTTGCCTTAATTTCTGTGTCTGATTGGGTGTTTTTTTGGTTGGTTGGTTTTTTTACTTTTATGTCTTGGAATCAAAAAAAGCTTATTGCAGGTGGGTTTTTTGTTTGGGTTTTTTCTTAAAGAAAGATAGGTCTCCAGCAATGTAATATATTGTCTGATGTTCTTCTAGGAACAAATATATCATGTGGATTTTTATGTAGGAGGCTTTTCAGAGTTTTAAAGGTTGGGTGTTAGCCACAAAGTTCATGTGACATGACAAATGTGGAACATCTGTGTACTGGTGCACATCACTGTTCTCAAAGTCATTCCCCTCACCACATGCATTGAATTAAATACAAGAATTCAGAGAAAAAATAGTTGGAAGGACACATTCTGTGAAATACAATGGGAAGGATTTGTTGTGCAAGCTGTTGGAGCTCGCTCACACACTTTCCCAGTCACTTATCCAGAGGTCTGGTGTGCTCTGTGCCTCAACTGTTCCTCCCTTGGAGCCAGCAGAGTGGTATTGTGCTTTCCTAGCTGGCGGCAAACTGTTTTCTGGATAGAACTTAGAGTTTAGCTTAAGACTAAACTCTAAAGGGATTTCTAATAAGGTAGAGGGATTTCTCAACGTAGTTTCTTGTTTGAGTGATGTTTGGGCTTTGTGTGAGGTAAGTAGGTGGCTGAGTTGGCTTCCTTGCATTGGAAACAAAGTGTGGCCGAGTGGCTTGAAGCAGGATCTCTCATATTAAAACATGAATCTCATTCATCCCTGTGTGAAATGATCTTACTTGGTGACCGATATCCTTGTAAATCCTCAGTGCTGCTGTTTGTCTCCATGCTATACCTGCAGTAGGAGGTCTTGGCTATAAAGTAAGTGTGATAGAGAAAAGAAAACAAAAGAATTCTTATGGGTAAGATTTGACCTCTGAAGCATTCTCGACCAGAAGCTAGAAATCTTTGTTCTTCTAGAATGATTACCAAATTGCATGAAGGCTGCTGTACTTCATTACAGCCTGTATACTTGGTGCTGTCACCTTGGTCTGACAGAGAGGCTGCCAGTTTTATATTGCAGGACACAGCATATCCAAAAATCAGAGTCAGGACGCAGGTCACAACTTATGTTGGGGTGGAACTCAAGTGTTGGTCTGGTAAAAAGCTCACTGCTATGCAGAAAGCAAGTGGCAGCTGTTAATAGTTGTCTTCCTAGTGACTTGCATGTAGTTTGGAAGTGTTCTGAAACTGTATAGGTTTGAACACATCATTAAGTAGTGGGTTTTTAAGTAATTTAGAGGTCTCTTTCAGATATTGTCACTACAGATAAGGGTTTATTGAGTTCTGGTTCTCTCAACTAGAAACCAGTATTAAAAATTTGGCCCTCACTTTCTATTTTATCTTCACAGATTCATATCTGGGACTGGAAATGTAAAGGACCTCCTTTAGTTGATCTGAACTTGGTTTCAAGCATCTACCAATGAGATAGCTTCTGAATACTTCCTTCATACATTATGATGGCTGTTTTCATGCTGTGCTGAACTCTTTCTGAGTTTAGTATTTCTGAGGCTTTTACCATCTTGTTCAAAAGATAGTTTATAAGAGCTCCTACTCTACAGTGCATGTAAAAGCTCTTGTTCCAACATAGCCACATATGCCAGACTTGGGAAAGCTTGCTCATGTTGAAAATATCACTTCACTTGGAAACAGCTTCTGAATGATTCCCTGCTTTTAAAGGAGGTGTGGGAAATGGTCTGAAGTAAAGGAAGCATCTCTGGGATTTGTTGTCCAGAGGCAGGTGCATAGAGAGCGGACAGAAGTGGCATACAAGTGGCATACATGCCTAAATAATTTGGGCATCAATTTCACTTGTTCTGTTCTCTTAGAATTTGCTGTGCTCTAATTAATTCTTGTCATAAAATTCTAGTTAGCTCATAACAAAATGCAGATTCTTTAATCTTAAAAGTTGTGGGGAAACCATTTTTGTTTGAAACAGGTTTTGAAACAAACTTAATTTTTTTGTTTGTGTTTTTTGTTTCGTGTTGGTTGGTTGTGGTCTTACCCTCTTCAAAAGCTGCTAATCCAAACCAAGCAGCCACTCTCTCACCCCAGTCTGCCTGGGCTCAGGGGCCACCCCCGTGTACCTCTGTGAGCCCTGTGCCTTCAGGGAGGGAGAACCCATGCAGATTTCTATATTGCATTTCCAGCAAACTTTGTGTCTTCAGTTCTGGCTGCAGGAAGTACATCTGAGTGAGCAGCCCTGTCCACAGGCACTTTGAAAGTCTGATGCAGAATCTGGGGTGATCTAATTGCCCAAGCCAAGTGTTTCTACTTTAAATGTGTTTTAATTTAGCCTATAAACTGTAGTTAGGAAACAAATCTCTACATTCAGAATGCGTAGGTGTTGAATTCAGCTGGGTTCAAAGAAGTTAAATGCAGCTTTGATGTAAATTACTTCATGTAAACACAGCAGTAACTTCACTTCCGTAGCACAGTTTAAGTTCTGTAGCTTCTTTAACCCATGTTCCACTTTTGCTAAACAGTTGAGAGTCATCCTGGGAGGCTCTTCTGACTTCAGTCTGTTTTATTGCATGAAAATGTTCTTCAGAGTGCTGGGAAAAGAATTGATAATTTTTCTAAGTCTTCAAAGAGACTTCTGATGTTTTGAGTCTTTATTACACTAGAGGTCAGTGTATGATGGGAGCTTCTGTGCTGTGGTATAAAGTTTCTTGCAGAATCCTATTTCATCAACTTTGAAACCAGATTCTAAGAGAAACTGTAACCTGTTACTATGGAAAAAACTTCACATTAAAGTGTCTTGTGACTTTCTTGGCTAAAGATCTTTTTTGAGCTTCCCATTTTTAATTCTCCTTGTCTAACGAATATTAGACAAGTATCAGTAAGAGTGCTTTGGCGTGGTAAGCATGAATGTGCACATTCAGTTGCTCCAGTGTGCACCTCAGACATTCATCTTTCATTGCAATGCCATGACTTTTTGGTTCAGATATATTCTATATGCCAGTGTATTTACAGGAGTCATCCCTAGCTTGTGCACTGTACCTCATAAGGGCATGGTGGGAGAATTGCACATGCATCTATTACTTTTGAAGTAGGTGTCAGCTTCCTGAGCACTGAGCTGGTAACTTCCAGGCGGCTTCGCTTTTGGGTATTGACGGAAGCACAGTCAAGTACAATTCTGTCATGGTACTTGTGGAGATTCTTTCCTCAGCGGGTCTCCTTCAGTTCTCCACATAAGTAATTTCTTTAAACATCTGGAAATGTGCAAAACCAGTTTGTTTCTGCAAACATCATTGGGAAGGGGGACTAGAGCAGATGGTTGAACTACAGCAGTGTTAGGTGAGGTGAAGTGGGAGGGAAATGCACTGGAGGAGAGTCCTGCAGGCTGGGGCAGATTATATCGCAAATGACAATTTAAATAAGATGATGGAAATGCCCCAATAGGGTGGATTTAAGTTCTTGAATGTTTTCTATGAGAACTGACTACAAAATAAAAGTGCCTATATTCTGTTACTCTTGTTTAGAGTTCTTCTGAAATACCTCAGGAAAAGGAAAGAACAAGGGATGTTAAGAGTTTACAGGTGTGCACCAGTGTAGAGGGTAAGTGCAGGCACAGAGCAGAATTTTGCTGTTCTTAAGTGATATTCTGAGTGTGCAAGAGACCCGGACTGACGAACATCTTTGTGGCCTTTCATTTTGGTGAGGTGGAAGTGGGAGGGGACATAGTAAAAGGAAAACCAGCAGTCTGGAAATCTCCTTTGCACCTGGCTGCTGCCCAGTATGTTTTGTTACATGCCTCTGGAGCATTAAGAAGGATAACACCTCAGCTGAGATGATGTGAAGGAGCTGCTAGACTCTGGTTTAACTGAACTCTCTGTGAGGATTCCTGGCTTCACAGGAAAGGTGTTGCACTCTTCTTCCTCTTCTCCAGGTTTTTCCAGGCTGCATTTTTTTTTTTCTATAAGACATGAAAATGTACCAAGGCTTTGCAGAATGGGGCTTTATCAAACCATCTCTGTGGTGTTAGGCTTCATTTGGTTGGGCAAGAGCCCGAGAAGGTGATGGCTTTGCAAAACTGATGTGATATAAGTCATCAAGCAACAAATAAAACATCTTAAAAATTTCTTCCCTTTTCCTATCCTTTTCTGATTGGAGGCATGCAACATTAATTTGTTTCAGTGAAATTCATCAAAATCTGTTCTGCATGTAAGAGCTCAGGAACTAGGAGGCTTATCTTGAAGAAAAGAAGGTGGTGTCGGTGTCCTGTAGCCAGCTTAGTGAACAACCTGAGGAAACACTGCAGATCCTTGCAGAGCAGAAGTGCATATAGTGACAGTCTTTCTTGGTTCCGCTGTCAGGTGTTAAAACAGCCCAAATGTTGATGCCATCTGCACCTAGAAGAATATTTGTGTAGAAGAAATGTAAGTTTGATTATTCTCCTGGATCAAAAATGATGGATCTTTGTGGCTAAGCAGAGATGATTACCCACTAGCCCCTCTTTCTAGTTCATAATATCAGGTATCCAAATGATATTTTCATGTCTATCTTTCCTTCATGATGTACTGATTAATTCCAGAATCTGTCTGTTGTTTAATAAAACAGAGACCATCAAAAAAACAAAAATTAGTATTTGAAGTGTCTTTTCCTGCTTTTGTTCTAAGCTCTCAAAATGCAGGGGTTATCAGATATACAGTTCAAGTGGCTTGCCAGGCACTTCTCAGATGAACTGCACAAAAGAGTTGCAGCCAAGGTCAGTCTTGAAAAGATTAGAATTCAATTGCCAGCCCTCATATTTTGATTTCAGTCTCAAATGTTTCCTGGTAGGTGCTCTGTATTTCCTACGTCTCATATTTGTCTTGTCATGTGTTCTTGCCAAAACTACTTGTAAGACTCCTGACATTAACAAAGATCTGTAGAATATAGTGACATAGGCAAATATATATATATATGTGCATATAAATATATATAGATATATATATATAAACCCCCAAACCACTCTGGCAAGATATTTCAACTCACCCGTTATTCAAGGTTCCTTTAAAAGGGTAGACTTTGACAGGCTTCAAAGCTGCAGGCCTTCAAAACTGCAGCACCCCAATCTTCTCCCTCTTGTTCCAATATACAAATGTAGCATTTGCCAAAAAAAAGGAGGAATTAATAAAATGTACTAGTGGGACACTGGCAGTGTGCACCAGGTTTAATGTGTTCTGTGCATTATAAAAGTCCCCTCTTCCCATCTCAAAGTTGCTTCCAAGAAATCTGTGAAGTAGTTAACCAAAACGATAGCTGGATTTCAAATCCTTTTTATTCTGTCTTTGGTTTTTTTTTAAAATATTGGTACATAAAGAGGAAGAAAGTAGGAATAGCAGAAGTAATCAGGCAACCCTATGTTTAAGTAGCAAGAAGGAATTTGGAACCAAGAACTATGTGATTGTGGAAAAACTAGTTTATCTTTCTTCCAACTATCCGTTGTTGACCATCATTTTTCTTCATCCTTACTACCAGACTGAAGTGAGTGCCCACTCATTTCCCCTTCTAAAGTGCAGGAATGCTCATTTGAGGAGAAGGGAAGTTGGAAATGTGAAAACAATAGCATGTGGTTTACCATATTCTCAGAACTTTAGTCTTTAGTTTCCTCCCTGAAATACAGAGATAAGTGCAGGTAGATCTTAAAAACTGTCTTAGTTCAATTGTTGTGAACAGCTACATAACAGGGACAAGGCTGATTTGCTGCCCTACCTGTTCCCATGCATTCTAAGGTAGTCTGTGTTTGGGGGTCTGCTTGTCTTCCAAAATCAGAATTTTTCCCAACTCATGCAAAATTTTTGTCTTATCTGTCTTTTCAATGAATTATTTTTGTTTTGACCTCTTCTCTAGATGCTGTTATTAGAGTCTGACATGTTCAGCAGCTGCAGGAAGCTGAGGAGTGACCTGACTGCTCTTGAAAGTTGTTGCTCTAGTCACATAGGATATAATGACTTCATTTTGTACCTCCTAATAGATTTAAAAAAAAAAAGTTGAATAAAGCAGTTGTGAAAGTGAAAGCAGTTTATTTGGCACCTAAACATATACAGGTGAGCTGAGTCTGAGCTGAGCAAGAGTAAAAATGTTATTTAACTTACCAGCTGTAAGAGGAGAGAGACAATAATCTGTGCAGTTACAGAGACTGCTTCAGGTAGTTCAGGTCTGGATTGGAGAGCTCTTCACTGCTCTGTGGAAAGAAACAACTGCATATGGTACAGAATACAGTCAGAAGCCCACAGCAATTGGTTATTTTAAGTTTTTATGAGTTCAGGGGATTGGCGTCTCTAAGGACAGTATGGTGCTGGGATAATTCAGCTAGTCTGACACAATATGACTTGGATACATAATCAACATGAGAATCCAGATGGGCTGCATCACCCTGCAAAGAATGTTACAGGCACAGCCAAAGGTGTTTAGTATTTTCCAAAGAAGAAAATAAAACCAGTTGTGGTTCAAGGTGGGGGTCAGAAATCAGGCCATGTGGCAGGTGGTGTTTGCAGAACTGCTTGATCGGCCAAGTGCTCTACACTAGGAGAAGTCTTGGGTCTGTCTCCTGGTTGCTGTGGTTCTAGAAAGAGAATTGGCTTTTTCAGTTGCATCCAATGATGTTTAAAATTAAAGATTTTGAGGGTAATAGTATCTTAGTAGATGCTGTTGGTTTTGTTATTATCTCCACTGCTGCTTGACCTTACTGAAAGACTAATACAGACTTCCCGTGGGGTGGCTAAGGGAAAGTTCAGAGTTTCTAGAGAAACTGGTAGTTCAAGAATGTCCCCTTTTAGAGGGTCAGACTCTAGTAGCTGTGGAAGGTCAAGCTCCTTAGGATTCCTAGGAAACCTGCAAGATCTCTCTTTCTCTGTGACTTTGGCTGTGGTGCATCTATAACTGGGCTTTGAAGAGTGCTGTTGTTCATGGTGATAATCTTGTCTCTATGAATGGGCAGGGTAGCAATATGCTCTAAGCTGCTTCAGCCCTTGCAGTCAATCAATTCTTTGTGCATCTACCTGCTAGTTCTGACATGGTTGTCATAGTCTGGGATGCACTGTGGTTCTTACCCATACTTTGTTTTGTTTCTTGTAGGACTGCCCTTGGATTGTGAGCCACCCAGACAAGGTGATGCAGTTGTACCTAGAGGGTCAGGCCTGGATGGCTGGGATTTAAGGTAAGCCTTTGCTGAAAAACAGATGCAGCTCTGAACCAAGAACTATGGGTTGTTGTTTTTCTAATTTTTTTTTTTCTGGAGGTGTTTGTGTCAAACATTTAAAGAAGAATCTGTGTGTGCCTTCTCAAGCATATGTACTTTAATAAAATGCAGTGATATAATAAAGATTCCAGAGTAGCCCTTAGGACCTTCAGAAAAGCTGATTGGTATTTAAATACCTAGGAAATGCTAATCTGGCCTTAAGAAGAAATGTTATTCAGTAAGAAAGCGACAATAAGAGTTCCTGAAACTTCATCTCAGTATTCACTGAGAGGCAGCAGGCAGCTAAGATGGACCTCCTGTTCCAGCCTTTCTATTAGTTCTTATTCCAGATATTGTATAACAGAATAGCTTCAGCCATTCTACACTATATACAATTACTTCAAATGTAATATTTTAATTAATTACAGATGTGTACATTCTTTCACATTGTCCACTCTTCATTTTGCAGACTTTTGCAATGATTAAATATTTGCAGTTTAGATTTGATTTAGGGTTTTTTGTGGTTCTTAGCTGTGGAAAAGCATTTCCCTATGTGAACACAAACCAATAACAAAAGGGACCTTTTTGTGTGTGTAAGTGCATAGCAGGTTCTTTTGGTCCCACAAAGGCAGAGTGTGCATAATTTCTGTAATGCATGGGATTAATCTTGCTCTTGGAGAACTGTGTAATTTTTGTTACTGGAGAGATGTGATTTCTTGGATGTGATCAGGAATGTCTCAGTGGTTTTGTATCAGCAAAATTAGTATAGAGATGATCTATCTTTTAACCTTCCTAAAAGAGAATTGATGTCTAATTCTGATCATACTGCCAGGCAAGAGCTGTCATCCTATTATTTCTCTTGCCACACGTAGCCTATGTTTTCTCTCAGAGGTAGGGAAGGCACCATTTCAGTTGTTGCTCCAGAATTATGTGAGAGCTGTTTTCCCATAGCTTTTGAAGTCTGGGAGAACACCATGTAAAGAGTGGAAGTTTGAATGAAATCATCTTCTACTGGTTTTAACATCTCATTTAAAAGGAAGGAACGTGAGGGACTGGGAACAGTGCTTACTCTTACTTGTGCTGGAAAGCCTGAAAAGTTGAAAGGACTTGCAGCAGAAAAATCTTAACCTTGATTCCTCAAGATTTGAGCTTGGAGCATGATCATGGAAAACATGAACTGAATCTTGACAATTCAGGATTAAAGCATATGAATAAAGTCTCCTCCAAAAATGTTAGAGCAAGCACGTCACATCACAGTTATTAGCTGCATACTTTCTATGCAGTGAATAATTTAATGAAGGTGAGCAGAAGTAGTGTGTTCTTGCAAGACTAATGCAGGTACTGAAAATTATGTGAATAGTCATGGGAATTTAGCTTTTTAAGAGTAATATGTACTTAAGTTCTTTCAACAAAGACTCAGGCAAATCAAGCCTTCAGAGTTGTTGCTGAACTTGTTTCTTAGTATATACCATCATAAAATGGTATATACTAAGATGATGCTATGCAGAACCTTCAGAAGATGATGCTGTCAGACCATATGAATGAGTATTCTGCTGTATTTAAAAAAATCAACAACAAAAAAGAGGTTTATTTTAGTAGAGAATTTACAGAACAAGAGTTTTTTAACAGTATGCAATTTACACACTTGATGAGACATAGCTGGACATGGTCAGATAATTAAGCCACGTGTTACTTGGATATAGTCTTCAAATGAACGTGTTCATGTTTTTCCACAGCATCTTGCACTCCTGTGCAGTATTCGCTGTACCTGTTACTGCCTTATAATATATATATTCACCAAGAAATTACATGGACTTCAGATTATCAGACTGAAAAATTATGGAAAAAAATGGTGATCTCTGGAGGTCATTACCCAGCTTTCTACTTCATTGCTGGAGCTGCATCTGAGTAAGACTGGCCAGTTGACTTTAGAGGCTGGGAAATGTGCAGGGCACAATCACATATATCCTCTTCATATCATTACAATAGAAACAGTTTATGGTCAAGTATTCTGTTTTTTTAATTTATGGTATGTTAGCTTTGGTAGCAGCATACCATTTATCATGTGCTACCTGTATTGCACAGCTTTCACAAAGTCAACAAAGCCATGGCTTTATGTGCAAATTCATGTGCTGTCTTGCTGGACACTTTAGCAGCCTTGCCTATATGTGAAGAAACATGCAGTGTCCCTTCTAATACCGGTGTATTTTTAATTACATAAATTTCAGCCAACTTTTGCTCACTAATGTAGCTTGAAAAACAGTGAACTGCTTAATTTCTGCCATCTAGAATAGAATTGGAATGCTGGGGATGCCCAGCTTTTGTAAATCCTATGTCTGTGCAGCAGTCCCCTTCAGGTTAATGTTCTTGCAAGTCTAACTGAAAACTTCATCCTCTCCCTTCTGAGGATAAAGGCAAATAGATGTATTTTCTATTTATTTTCTCAGATATCAGTTAGATTGTTCCTCTCTACATGGTTTCAGTTCAGCTGCTTTTCCAAATACTTTGTAAGCTAACTTATTACTGCTTGAACCATTTTAAAAAATAGTGCATGCAGTACCTCACAATCCATTGCTGACCCAGCAGCTGGTGTTGGGTTTTTTTGCTGTTTTGAGAACATTTGGTTGAACTTCTGCATTTTACTGTTCCAGGACAGTGGTACTGGACTTCTTGCGAAAGCCAAGCTTACAGCAAATGTCATCCTGTCGAAAGTGGTTTGCTCTTACACAGCTTTTCTTAAAACGTGTTTGTTTGGCGTAGGACCTGCTGTGCCTGGTATTGTCTGGCAGTGTTACTCACGCTCAGTTTACCTGAGGATGGGAGTGTTAATGTTGGATTAGCCTCATGTCTTGTGCAGACAGTCAAGGCCCTCAGTTGTACCTAAAGGTCTACGAGCTCTTCCCTTCTACCTTGTTGGTAAGGATGGGTGTTATGCTATTTTCTCCATACAGCTCCTCCCAGGATTGCGTTACTTTAAGGCATCCTCAAAACTGATTTTTGTTGTCATGAATTTTATTTAGACCGTTTGAAATTTTAAATGAAGATCTCAAATGAAAAAGGGTGGAATCGCAAGAGTGCAAAGCATCTTCCTTACTGCTGCATTTTTCTTCAGATAAATAACTATTGGTAAGAAAGACACTATGCCTGATATCAATCCCAAAAGTTAATGTGTATCTCTGCACATGGCCTGGGCTGTTGCCAAATGTCCTTAGCTATTTATTATGGTCAAAATAGTGTCCTGACTATTTGAGAATTGTAAACTTTGGATGAAGCCACTAATCCATTCAATTCTGACACGGTACTTCTTTCTGTAGTATGGCTTTTGAGGAGCAGCCTGTCCACCTGGGTCATTTCTCTCTAATTTCCATTCACTGAAAGATCTCAGTTTTGTTTCTAGGTTCTGAATTACTCATGCCTCTTCCCAAAGCTTTTATTGTAGTGTGCTACTGAAAACATCAGAAATTTTCAACCTTAGGAATATGTTTCCCCCCAAACTGCAGTGACTCAAGTGTGTTGCTGTAAAGCCACGCTGCAAAGTGAGAGAGGGTCAAGAAATCTGAGAAGTGATGATTCAGTTGTACTGCTTTTGCTGATTTCTTTGAAATGTGGATTCTGACTTCATTAATGGCTTCTACAAACCTTGGTGTTTGTGACTTGCAACTGATACCTTTTCTAAAAACAGAAGGAGGGAGGAGAGGGAGTACTCTGTTTATTTCGACAACCACAAGCAACACTTCCAAAATACACTCGTGGTTGTATCACAGAGTTATGAATCTTGGGTTATCTGGTGGTGAGTAATGTGGTGAGACAGTAGCCTAATATGTCCAGGCTTTATTTAGAAAAGGTAGTTCTTATCAGAGGCAAGGAACACCGGTGTTTCATTCTCTGTGCTTGCTGAATCCCTAAGTACAGATATCATTTCTGTTGACAGTTCATGGTGCCAAGATACAGGAGCTCCCTTTTGGGGTCTGACTGCAAGTTCTTAAGGATTTTGCAATATAGAAAGAAACAAATTCCTTTCCCCCTCCAGCTGCTCACCCAAATGCACTTTTTAGACTGTCCTGTGGTTTGAACAAAGTTAACAATGGGTTATGATATCTCTTGACCAGATAGATTTTTATTTTTTTTAACACTATTATCTCACTGGAGAGGAGGGTCACAAATAGATTGTAACAGCTTTCCAAATTCTTCAGGCAGAGCCGAGATTATACCAATTATTACACCTAGAGAATCCTGTAAGTTAAGAAAATATTACTTATTTTTCCTCGCTGCAGAGTTAAACCTGTAGGATCTGTGTGTGTGTTTTCAGTAATACAATAATATTTTACTGTTCTGCCTATTTAAAAATAAAATGGAAGAGCAAATCCTCCCTGGCAAACCAAGAGATGCTCAGTTTTTGGATTATATACAGTGTGCATTGAAGATAAACTGGGTTGGGGGGCATAGGCTTTGACACAAAACATGTGGCTTTATTCCCAAGGACAGACAATGCAGCTGAACTGGGGATTACTGAACACTGTGGGACTGTCCTCTCTGATTTGCCACCTTCTCTTCGATTCAGAGTGCAAGGAATTGTTCATCCCCATGGCAAAAACATCACTGTAATTTGTGTCTGATAGTGAAAGAATGAATGATTTCTTCTCACAGAGAGACAGAAAGTGTTTGTGTTGGGTTTGGGTTTTTTTTAAATCTTGTTGGTGTTTGTTGTTTTTTTAAGATAAATAATAAATCCTCTGTGAGTCATTTTAGGCTCTCACAGAAACTTGAATGTGCTAAATGAGTAGGTTCCCCTAGCTGAGCCAATAGGGATGGCCAGGCACAGGCAACACTTTTATCCCACAAAAGGGAGGAGGGGTGAATGAGCCAGAAGATATAAGCTGAAACAAAGCCATGCTGTCCTTCTGAGTCATTCGCATACACTGGATGGGTAAGGCTTCCTGCTTCCTGGGACACAGAAGTGGGGTCATGATTCTAACAATGGATGCTGGTAAGTCGCTTTTTATTAAATTTGTCTGGGTTTTTTTTTTCCTGAAAGTCTCTCCTTCCCCTCCCCTCCCTAGCTGGAAAAGAAGATATCTATAAACTGGGAAGCTGAATTTTTAAATAAGAGAATGCTTAATCCAGACTTTGCACGCTGTGTGCACTTCACTGTGTGCTACCCTGGTGTTATTTCTTCACTGTTACTCATTGAAGCACATATCCTTTCCTGCAAAGCAAGACCTTGCTATCAAAAGCGTGTCTGTGAATTTGTACTTCTGTCTGCACTGGGACAGAACCTGTGGCCCGAGAAGTGCAGGATGTCTCACTCTGCGATGATACAGCTGATAGTGTCTGGAAGATACATTCTAGGTCTTAGGCTTGTTGTAAAGGGATTGTGGTTAATTAATGTATTGTCTGTGGCTTCCTCTACTCTGTGTTTACAGAAATTTTGTATTGGGGAGGAAGAGAAAGAAACTGCTGTATTTCTGTGGTAGGCAGCTCTGCTTTATGTGCTTATTGTCAAGGAAGCCTATGTTCTATGAAAAAGTACATGCAAGATTTTTACTTATTTATTTTTAATTAGGTACAAACGTGAAATCTTCAACATAGTTTCTTGTGTGATATGGAGAATGAATGTAGAGTGGTTTCTATAAAAGAAACAAGCAATCCCTGTCTTGCTTGTAGAGAGGGGGTGTGTTTCCATGTCATAACTTGCATCCTTCAAATTCCACAGTAATAAAAGACCTTGGATTTTAATGATTATGGATAGGGCATAAGGCACCAGTGGTTGTGCTGTGGCAGAATGCTCTCGGCTGCTCTTTCTCTGTACCAGCTGCAAGCATGCCTGCCGCATTTTTAAGAGCTCTGTTGAACTTTTGTCAGCAGTTGGTTCAGCTACTTTTTTTTCACCGTAATGCAGAAGCATAATGGGACATGTTCTACAAGCTCTGTTCAAAGTGATAAACTTACTCAAGCACATCTTGCTGGTCTGTTTTATCTACTTGTCACATGCTGAGTTTACTCCATGCTAATAAAAAGCTCACTGTCCCCCATGTATCTGAATTGATTCAGTTGGGCATTTGCTAGGTGCTGAAGAAAAAACTCTTATGTGCCTTCTTACACGTCTTTCACTTTACTGAGACTTCCAGAAGGTGACCCAGCTGGGTTCTTCATGCACAATTTAGAGGAGATAGCAAACCAGTTCATTTCACTCACCCACACTTAATTGAAGTTGTTTAGTTATTGTCTTTGTGGGCAACTAGTCACTCTTTTTGTGTTCAAGGTATGTTACATGCTTTGCAAATCAGTTAAAACTCAGGCCCTTTAACTGAGATGATAAAATTTAACACAAGCATGAAGACAAATAAGATGGTGTATGGCTGACAATTTTACATTAAGTGGAAGATGATTAATTTTATATTTTGGCCCTTCCATTAGAGTAGCTTCTAGAGGCCCTTAAAGCAGTGTGCATACCAGGAACTGGCAATCCTCTTCTGCCCTTGCTTGAATAAGAACGATTGATGCCTAGATGTGGCTGTCCTGTCCAGTATTTTAGGAGGATGCCCTGGCAATGTTCAGAATGTAAATGCTTGTGGGAGATAGAGATACAGACTTTCCCCACAAGACACTATTTCCCCTTTGAAGTACCAGAGTTCCTGTCCTGCACTGGAGTAATTGATGTTTTGGGATGTAATGTTTTGGAAAGACTGGTGGGTTGTTAATAATATATGGTTGAAAAAAATACCTTCTATTTGCATATGCGTACGTACTTACATTGTGCACTGTTTCTTGGCACTGTGAGGTGAACCTTGAAGATAATGCTCCTTACTATGCTTCATTGGATCCAAACCTGATTTTTTTTTTCTGAACAATGTCACTGCACTGGTTTCTCAGTAATTACTATGGTCTTGTAGTTCTAGTGGTAATTTTCAGTTATACCAAGTTATATGGTTAGTAAACATATATTTTGGAAGCTTTTAATTCTGCAAGAATTCTTAAATTATAGTTCTCAACTTCTTTGTGGGAAAATGGTTCTAACTACCTGAAAGGAAACATTGTAATTCAAGGATTTATAACAGGGTATTCTAGTACTTCTCAAGTGTATTTAGGTTACAGAAAAAATATGCAAGCAATTCAGTGCCTTATGCCTTAACCAGGGACATGGATAGTTCTCCATGAAGTTTATCTGCTTAGTTTCACCCACCTTTTAAAGCTGCGCTTGCTGCTCTTGGAACTGTTTGCTTATTTCAAATTATGTGTTTGCATTATAAGTCAGGGCTGATAACTTCTTTTTTATGGGCATCAAATATTTAAGCTGTTTTTAAGATAATAAAACCTGTATTCCTTAAGGTAATTGTAAGAATACTTGTGCATTTGTTTCAAAATTTATTTAATGGGTTTGATTCTGCTGTGTTTGTTTGCCTTACCAGATTCTAATTTCTGGCAGGAGGAGGACTAAAAATGTTTTAGAGGTGGGGAATAAAAAGGAGAGCTGCAAGACAGAGTTGACAGTATAATTGGATTTGAAGCAGCTACAGGCTGGGACTGTTGCAACAGCTGATTTGATCCTTCTGAGTTTCAAGAGCTATTTATGGTAGATTAGCTGTATCAAAGCTCTACTGTTCCAACCATAAAAGGCTGGTCCTATGTGAAGTTGCCACACGGCATTTGGCTTAGCCCTCTGAGGTTGGAGAGCCTATAGCTTTTCATGTGGATAAATCCAGTGATGGATGGAAATACTAAAGGCAGATCAAGAAATAACACTGTTGAGGACTTCAGATGGCAGCGAACTCGTAAAAGGAGATTTTCACTAATAAATTTTTTGCTCTGATGTTTGGAATCAGCACTTGGATATAGCTCCTGCATATTTACTGCATTTGGTGAACGCATGCTTTTAGGAAAGCGCTGTTCTAAATTTATCTGACTTATCTGAATCATCTTGACTGCACATGTACTTGCCAGCCATGCATGTTGATATTTGGTAACTTTTGTGAAGTCACTTTTCTGTTTTCTAAGCGGGTGAGTGTTAGGTCCTTGGGAAAAGAATCCTAGCTGACGCGAGAAACTTTTTTAAAACAAGAATTATGAAGTACTTGGCCAAAGAGAGCTTCAGGCGTTATCAGTAACTATTTTGAGAAGACTTTGACCCCTTTTGCTGCATCTGTACCTTCTTTCTGTCCTCTTGGTGTAAAGGCAGACAAGTGGATTTTTTACAGGATTCTGAAGTAAGTAGCACCTCACTCGGGGAGCTTGCACGCAGTTGCTCGAGCCAGTTGTTTGAGAATATTCACAGCATTGTCAGGTTGAAATGTGAGTGGGTTTATTCCAGCCTGTGCATGCCAGTCCATCAGCCTTCCTTAAGGCATTTTGTGTTTTTATTCTCGTGGTTTTGCTTAGAAGATGAGTTCATTCTGCTATGAATGGAAAGTCCTGTCGCTGGTTGGTTTGTGTGATGTGTTTCCCTTTTCTTTTTCAGTTTTATTATGTTAACCCTAGCCACAGTACTACAAATGGCTATAAGAACATTTCTATAATAACAAAACTATTCAGTGGTAATTTTCTCTTGTGTTTAAAAAGTTCTATAAATACATGTGAGTACTGCTGCATTGGATAACTGTGTTCTATTTTGAGACTTGGAGCATTCTGAGGAAAACTTTCTCCAAATTTCCAATCCCTTAGTTTTAAACATTACCAGGACAGTGCAGGTAGAAGCTACTGGCACTGTTTTACCTTCCTCTCGTGCAGCAATATCTTTGCACGCAGTTCCTCGAGCCATTTGTTGGAGAAAATTTGCAGTGTTGTCAGGTTGAAATGTGAGGGGGTTTATTCCAGCCTGTTAAAAGGGGGCGGGAGGAGCATAGGGACAGGGGGATTGGAAGAGGAGTTACCTTGCTTCAAGGATATTCCAGGTGCTGTATTTTAATCACCAGAAACACAAGAATAATGTCCTTGACAAAAAAAATTCTGCTTCTCAATTTCCCTTTCAGGAATGAGCAATTTAAGGCCATCTTCCATGTTCTTTGGATTATAAATCTGTATTTCTCTGTCAAATCGATCTAGAATTTTTATTCTGAATTATATAAACCTTTGGTTTAGCCCTGGGAATACCAGAAGACAGAACATGTCTGGAGCATTACTATTTTAAAACCACTTTATGAGTTTCGGGATAGGAATATTGTATTGGAATAAACTCCCCCAAACAGTGAATCTTTCTCACACAGACTTTGTTAGGTTTATATTTAAATAATTACTTCTGTCTGCATATTTTATAGGAGATTGAATCATTCTACCTGCAGAAGCAGTGAGGGTTAGGAAGAAACTGTGTAATCAATATACTCCTTCAGAAAGCTTCTTAATTTTTGTATTGTATAACAGATGTGTGCTTTAGTCTGATACTGACTTTAAAATGTTTTTACATTGCTTCCAATAAAAATAGTATTTTTAATAAGCATCATTTTCTATATGATCTGATTTTCTTTTCCTTTGCTAATTATATTTTAAAAAGCAAGTTGCTATAAATTGCTCCACCATTTTAACATGCCTGTTGTATTCCTGTAAACCTGCTAGAAGGTGTAAATGCCTTAAAGCCTTAAAACAGATCACAGAGACATCAGATATGGAAGTTAGATACCCCAGAGTGTGCAGGAACCCTTAACTTGAAATTCAGACTCAAGCGCGCCAACAGTGCAATGCAGGAAACATTTTGATTGATGAAAAGTAACAATGTCAGCTCCTCTTTGTGCAGCAGAGGTTCAGACTTGTATGAACAGGTAAACTTTCTTCCCCATCTCAATTTAAAAGTTAATTCTACCTCTCCCATGTTGTTTTGTCTTGATTGTGTTGCTAAATGACATTTTTGGCAAAAATTTCTGGTACAAAGGAGGATTTCAGATTTCTCTGAGCTTTATTCAGGAGGACTATATCTTTGCACTTGACATTTCTTTGCTAAATTTTTGTATTTGCTAGTTTATATGGGATAGACATAGGGGGGACATAAAGCAGTTTTAATCTGTCTTTAAAGTATGGCATGTTTACTTTTTATACAGAGAAGAGAGATTACACTATAAATGTACACAGAACTCCCCAAAACTATCTAGTAATGGAAAAGTAAAATGGTGGTGCACATTGCTCCCTCACAGTGAGTCCAGGTGGACTTGGAGATGGTGGAATTGAGCCATTTGTGACCAAGACATTTAGAAAGATCACTGGAGTCTTCTGGCAGTTTTCTGTTTGGAAAGTGTTTGTCTTACACATCATAACACAGTATGAGCTGCAGTTTCTCTTGTCTCTATGTTGATGAAGTGGTTTGAAAGCTGTATATAGTTTAGTACATTTGATTATGTAAAAGGTGATTAAGAACGTGTGGAATTTGTGGTTTGTGGGTTTGGGGTTTTTTAAATGCAACATTGTCATTTTACTTTCTCAGAACATGTTCACAAGATCAGCTCTTGTCTATGAAACCTGTAATATAATGAACAGAGGAGAAAATTGTGCAAGCTTATGTAGTTTAAATTGCCATTGTTTGAGTTCATGTTTGCTCCCCAATATGTTGGCTGTTGTGAATGGAAATTCCACTGTAATTTTCAGGAGGCAAAAGCTGTGGAATAGTTTGCAGTAACAGGGTGGCTGAGATTATGCACTTTGCAGAGGCCTTGCAGTCTGCAGTGTATTTTTCTTGCTGAATGCAAAAGCTTCTCCGTGGAGAAGCCTCCATGTGGCTCCTGGAGGGGAACAGTGAGCTTGCAAAGGAATTAGTGTGCACAGTGGTCTCACCTTATTAATTCCCTGGTTTTGCTATGCTCCCAACTAGACACTGCAGAGTTAATAGATACATTGGAAGGTCGTGATTTTTAATGAGTAAAACATGTCCTACTTGGAGTCTGCCTTAAGCAGATAAGAATGCATTGGGTAACTGGTGATAAAAATGCTTCTGATGTCACTGATTCACGTGGTGGTGTGTTGAAGGGAGTCTTTCAGTAGAGAGGGTGCAACAATTATGCATTAACTATTTGCTGATTTATTTGGATTTAGTTGATGGAATGGTCTCTCTTTGCTCTAATGATGCCAGTTTGCAGAGTTAGAAAAAAAAGAAAAATCTGTAAAGTCAATTTTCAAAGACCCAGATTAAAATAACTTGGCTTTCTAGGCATGTCTCTCTTCATGTATACAAAACAAAGCATCACGAGGAACTTGGACATCAAAGCATCATGTGTCATAATATTTAAGGCCAAATAAATTTCTAAAGCAACTTGAGCCTCCATCAGACCAGTATGAAGGAAGTATGCAATTTCCTGACAGAACTGAGCTGTCTGACAACAAAAAATGCCATGCTGTTACCAGTGTCTTTTACAAAGGGACTGCATTCACGTGTTAGTCCAGAGATTGTGTGCCAAAATACTGGAAGAAGTAAATAATATTTCTGTGGAGTTAATGACTGCCAAATGTGCTCCTTGTGGCTTATACCTGTAAAACTCTTCTCAGTCAGCAAAGATGTGCAGGATTTCATTCTTGCTCTCTTGTATCAGCCTTAGATTTTGACAAAATTACTGTCTATTCCCTAAAATAAAACAAAGGGAGCACTGTCTCCCACCAGCTCTCTGCCGAAGGATGGAGTGTGGATTAATGTTTCAAAACAGTTGCACCAAATGATCTAGAGAATATGCAAGTCATATGTGCTTCACATGTGACTTTTTCAATCTTTCCCTTTCTGACAAGAAGCCCAGTTAAGCCTCAGAGACAGCTAGAATAACTCTTTAACTCTTAGAAAATAATTGGCCCAACTGTTTATATTAGAGTGAAAAATGGACAATATTTCAATGTCATTTTCCATTGAGTGGCAACTGGCCCTGAAAGCAAGGTGAAATCCTACTGAAAGCAGCATTTCAGGCAGCTGTTGGCATTCCAGCGGTG
Organism: Pomatostomus ruficeps; assembly: GCA_013400735.1. Taxonomy (NCBI): domain Eukaryota; kingdom Metazoa; phylum Chordata; class Aves; order Passeriformes; family Timaliidae; genus Pomatostomus; species Pomatostomus ruficeps. The sequence goes on along the minus strand of VYZT01041695.1, from coordinate 36,804 downwards.
TCTAGGGTTTGGTAAGGCTAACTCTGTAGCCACAAGTTAGGTCTGGGAGTTGAGACCTAGGTTCACTTGGCTTTGGTGTCAGACATTTTAACACCTGCCTGCCTTCAGTTCCAATAAAAAAAATCTGCCAGATGTTTTAACACAGGCAACTGGAGCTGAACAACCAACACAGTTGTTGCTCCAGCAGCACTAGATTTCACTTTTTTACCTCTTCATTGTGAAGAGAAGTAGGTATTTTTGCAATGAGTAAAGCCAACCTTGAATGATATATTTCTTATTATAGTCAAACATCCAAAGCATATAATTCATTTGAAAAGCAGACTCAAGGCTTTAGTGTTGGTAATTCTAAGCAACTTGAAGTTGAGACAAATAAAGCTTACTGCATGCCCTAGAGTTAGGTTTTACTAACCTGTTTCAAACAAAAAACATATGCTAACTCCCTGAGTTGCACTTAGCAAATCTGTGTGAATTGTACACAGTTGTACACTTTGAAAACACAGCTCAACCCCCATCCCTTTGTACTGTTTGGATAGTATGGGTTGGCTTGGCAAGTAAGGAAACTTTGCATTTATAGATGAAAGTTGAGTTTTAGAATGGAAAACTTAATTTCATACCTGTAAAATTAACTCAGGTCTTTAAAGGCTGGATTACAGATTTAAATACCAAATTCTCAGGTTGAAGTTTCCCATCTTTTCTTACTTCCATTCCTTAAACTATACTTTAAAAAATAGCACAGAATATGTTTTGGTTATAGAGCTCTACATACTAAAATACTCTGTTTATCAGTACACAGATATGTAAAGGTATGCTACAAATGTAATTGTGACAGATGCAGTCTCAACATTGTCAAAATGCATTGTCAGTTTAAATGTGGAATTACTGGAAACTATAGCTCTGCAAAAAGTCAACACTGAACTTCCAGTCAACTAACTGTACTGAGAATTAACAAAACCACTAGAAGTTTTCTTGTGGTCAATTTTGCTTATGTAGCAATCATCTAGAATTGTGTTTCAGCTGACTAGAGTGGTTTTGTACCTAAAACATTAGTCAATCAGGACACTTGTGGAAGAAACATCTGTTTGCAAAAATTGTTTGTATTCGATGTGTGGACAACTTTGATTTTTTTTCCCTTGCTGACATTTCTAGAGAGGATAAGGGTCTTTTGGCTTATGCAGAGCAATAAGGACTAACTGAACTAACGACGTATGCTGACAAAGGTAAATTTTATGAAATACTATGTAAATCTACCCTTGACATCTCCCAGGGATTTTGGGGGAGTGGGGACCAGGCAGGTAGATATGTGTGTGTACATGAGTCTGCAGAGGGCAAGCAGACTTACACACACGTGTTGTCACCTTGGGCAGCTATGAGTTGTGCAGTGAAGGACCAGGCAGGCTCAGCGCTGCTGCCAGCAGGACTGGAGTGTAGGAATCTATACCAAGCCTTCCTCAGGGCTCCCAAGTGCTGTGTGTGTCTGAGGAGTGACCTGGCCAGATGGAGGTCTTGCAGAGGTGGGAATGGCATGTTTAAGCTGTAGAAAACCTGGCTAGGTTAAGTTCTTTGAAAAATAGCAACGAATTGGTTGTCTTGGAGTACATCAGAGCTCAAAAGGACAGATTTGATGATTGCATGCTCATTTACAGCATAGTGTGCCAGATAAGAGACAAGTGTTTGGATCAGAGGAGCTCTGAAAGGAACTGAAAGAGTTGTGAAGTTAAAAAAAAAGCTCCTGTACATGCAAATGTTTGGCATTTCTCTTCTGATCAGAGGCTGGAAGCCTCTGCTGTTCAGTCATCAGATGAAGTCACAACCCTTTATGTGTAAGAGCTATGTTTGGGTGGGCAGAGAAAAACTATCCATCCTGGCACTTACTCAGAGTGAGTCATAGAGGCTTAGATTTTCTGGTGTTAATCTTGTTTCTGGCTATCTGGACTACATGTATTTGCTGGCTATAAGGATTTGTAAGGGTTAAGTCAAAGGAGAAAACATAATATCGATACTTATGTCCAACATTTTGTACTCTGAGCAAGTAATGTGTTCCAGATATATTAGCTAGGATTCATAGCAATTAATAATTACAGAAAAAACCCATAAAATCATCGATGAGACTGTGTGTTCTTCATAGCTGCCCTGTTTAAACAAGAGAGGCTAAGAGCAGCCCTGCCCTTCATTTGCTTGTAGACTGCTGCCTACGACTGTCTTGAAGCAGATTCAGGCTTCTGGTGGGTAAGTTTCAAGATGNCCCTCCGCTTGTCTCTCCTTCCTTGGCGCGCCTGGAACATCAGTGGGTTAGGTGAACCCATACAGGACCTTCGCCAGCCCTCCCGCACCCCGAAGAAGCCCGGCAGCCCTTGAAACCGCATGGCAGACGCCCAGTGCCCCTGCCAGTGGCATCATGGCATGAGAGCTCATTTTTTTGTTAATACATAGGCAATTGGGCACCGTCTGGTGAAGCCAGTCCCATCTTTTCCTACAATTGTCAGGAATGATGGTTGCTGCTCTCCTATGTTAGACACTCCAGCACACCTACTGGATTGTGTTCCTGCAAATGTTTAAGGCCAGAGTTACCAGGCTTGTTCTGACACCATGAGGCAGCTGATGGTTTGAACTGGCCGATAGGAATAGTGGAAGTGGCAACTTTGCTTTAAAATACCAGTTTAGGAATCCTTCCCACTTGCCTCTCCATTCCCAGTTTGCTCCAATAGCATCAGTTGGCTACATGGCCACACAGATCAGGGAACTGCTCTGTCAGAAGTTTTTTCCACTTCCTCTCAAGCCCTGTGGGTTGCCCAGACCTGCTCACCATGACTGTGTCAGTGTGGGTGCTGAATTAGCAGCAGAGGAAGAGTCAGGGTTTGAAAAGAGCTGCTCAGTGTGGGAGTGAGCATGTAGGACAGATGAGTAGGGAACACTGTGTTGGCTTGGGTTAGGTGGCAGGAGAAGACACAAAAACTGGAGGGCCTATGAGCTCTGTGAGGTTCCTCAGTGCTTTGCTTTCACCTCTTTAGGTGGGATGTCAACATTTAAATGTTCGTGATGCAAGGTCTGTCATACTGTGCTCGTGATATCCTCAGTTTGATTTAGAGACTTAAGAAAATGATGGTAAGACACGTAGGAAAATGTGTTGTGAGTGTTGGGAGAATATTCTTATGCAAGAATATTATTTTTATTTTAAGACACTGTATTGATTCTTGGACCAAGTCTACTGCTGTGTCTTTAGCCCAGTGTTAGAACTGCCCATGATCTACATGCCTCTGTGTAATGCTTCTGGAAGAACGTCATGAGGACTCAAGTTCGCACAGTCTTCTACTTGAAGTTACTTAGTTCTGCACCTTTGATTTAAGATATAAGTAAACTCTTGTCTTGAATGACCAAAGCTCATATACTGCCTGTGCTGGCTTGTTTGGACTTAGGTAAAAATAGGTATAAGTAATATTGGGGCATAATTTTAATTTGCAGCTATGAAAGACTTATATTTGATATCACAGCTTGATCTAAGCCAGCACAGAAGTAGCACATTTCTAGTGAAATATTAAATGGACAAATATTTCTGATTTAAACCTAGGGACCAATAATGGAGTAGAATTTTGAGTGACTTCCAGTGCCTGTGAGAGACTGAATGCAGACAATGAAATGTCATGACAGCACAACTCCATGAAAATTAATTGTTAGGGGAAAAGTGACTCCACACATAATTCAGCAGATGCTTCAGATCAATCAAGAACTATTAGGATCACTTTCTTGTACTTCCTGCTATCACAAATAGCCTTCCACAGCAGGCCACTTGCTCCCTGTGGAAGACTTTGGAGAGACAGAGAGGAGAGAGGCAGGAGTTGAGAGAGATCAAGGATTAGGGACCAGGCTTTGAGATGGAAAGGTGGAGATACCTTCAAGGGAAGCACTTAAAGAATCATAGAATGTGCTGAGTTGGAAGGGACCTGCAAGGATCATAGAGTCCAACTCCTGGCCCAGCACAGGACCATCCCCAAGAGTCACAAGAGGAGCTTTCTCATGTTCCTGTTTCTACTGTCTTGATTGGATAAATGAGCTAGTTTAAACAGGATCTTCAGACACCTCTGCTGGGAGCAGACAGGGTTGATATGCTGCGATAATAGTCTGAGATTTAATCTAAGTATTGCATCATGGGATTACACCCTAGGAGGCGTAAATGACTCGTTCTCAACATGACTTCACTTCCATGACCTGCACCCTGACAATGCCTTGTCCATACCTGGGGGTATTTTACTCCTTGTTCATATCTTTGATGCAGTCTGTGAAACACAACGTGCTGCTCGACTTCAGAGTCTAATGAATGGTTTGAGTTAAAATGAGCTTCAGGCTGATTAACACCTCTGAATTGCTTCTCTCTTGTGACATGTAACAATTAGTTGAATTGCCATGAAGTTTTCTGGTGTCTGTGTTGCTTCCACAAACACAGATTTTTGGGTTAAGCACTTTCAGTGTTAGCAGGGGAGCAAAGCATGAGTGTGGCCCTTGCATATTGCCAAACTGGTGGGCAAAACCTAACCATGAAAGCCGATGGAGCTGAGATGTGCCTTTCTGCCAGCAAAAGGATGCCTTACTGCATCTCCTGCTAGACAGACGTGTGGATCTTCCTCCACAGAGGAGTCATTTTGTCATTTCACTGGAGGTTAAGTGTATTCAGTAGAGTTCAGTAAAAAACAATGTGGTTGGTGGTACTGTTCCCATGGCCATCAAGCTGTACTCCCTGTGGGTGGTCCAGCAAGGCAGACAGGCTCAAAATGTTTGGAAATATTTCCATAATTCAGGACCCTGAAGCTGGCCAACGTGGCTGTATATCCTGCAAGAGTATTGGGTGCCAAAAAAAAATTGGGCTTTCAGCTTTATCCAGCCTATCATGTTTTTCTTTGTAGCTAAGTCTTTCTTAAAACCACCTGCCAAGTGTTGTAGCTGTTTAGCTTTAAGGGTTGACAGCTACGCAAACCTGGTTTTGTTGCAGGCTAGATTTAACTGGCAAGCCACTAAAAATAAATAAAGGAGGTTGATGGTGGTGGTAGGGTTTTGCAGGCCAGACTCAGTTTGCATTTTTTTCACCCACTTTTGGAGCTTTTAGCAAAGCAACAATCAAGCTCTTGGCTCCGAGGTTCTTGAACTAAATTATTTTAAACTTCTGTTGCTTTTTAAAATAATAATAATAATTAAAAAACCCCATTCTGCTTCAAAATGAGATACCACACAAGTGAAAGGTTCCCCTTCCCCCTCTACCACAAAGGATCTCTTCCAGTTAGGGCAAACAGGCAGCTTCTGACTTTGACAATAGGTCTTTGTCTTCTGAAGGCATAGCATAAATTATTCCCTTCCCAAAGAAGTCTAGGAAGCTGAAAAACAAGGCCAGATAAGCTGGGTTTTCTACAGAAGCAAAGCAGAAACACTGTAATTCAACCACTGTGGTGTGTGCTTGCTGTACCCTTACCAGTGTCCAGGACTGCCTGCGGTGCAAAGCTTGCCCCCAGGCTCTGGTGAGAATTTACAACAGTCTTCCCAAACACCAGACTCTGGCCAAAGCTGTGACCTGGGAGCTAGAGGAAGTATCGCATGAAAAATTGCAAGTGATGATGTTCTATAAAGCCATTTTATTTATGGTACTTCAGACTTTCTGGAGTGGCCCAGAGGCCATTGTATCTGTCATGATTTTAGCCTTTCCCTTTTTAAAATAGGATCATGATTACATCCTTCAGGACTTCTGACCTTTTTTCTTCACTGTTTCAGTTGCTGATCTCTAATTTCTCCTCTCTTTCCCTTCAAGGGTTATATCCTTTTTATTACTTGTTATTATTTATTTACATTTCTCTGCTCTTTTTTCCTGCTGAATAGTCTGCAGGTTCTCTTTGGAGATGCCTTTAAATATTGCATTTGCCAAATGGTGCTGCTGGAAATTACTTTTCCAATTTGAGAGCTTTTCATTTTTCTGTAAATATTTGGAGCAGAAACAGAAACCAGAAGCTTGGAATGCTCATTTATGACAGATCAAACCTCTTACCTTGTTTGTTCTGAAGCAGTGGTGCTGAGGGGAAAATCACATAATTGCATAAATTGTTGTAAGGTAAGGCTTGACAATAACTTCAGGAAGTTCTAACTAAATTTGTTTTGCCAGGAAATGACAAAAGTAGTTCTGAGCTTTGCAGAGCTGCCTCTTTACTGCCAAAGGAGAAACACAGCTAAGGAATACATAGGAGAAATGACACTATTTGGCTTTCTAGTTTTGCTATACAGTTTGCATGATTATTAGGAGGAAGCTTCTGGCTTAATACACACCTGGTTTAATCCATTAAATGCAGCCTTGAATTTCATATTCCTTACAAGCTGTGCTCTAAATATTGTTGCCCTATTCAAATTCATAAGAGCTTTTGATCTACCTGTTCTATGAACTTTTATTGAACTCTCCTTTGAGAACTGGAGATGCGGAATGGTTGGGTCACGTGTCTGTGACATACAGTAATATCCAAGCCAGTGGCCTAAAACTTCAGCACTGTCCCAATTTGGAAAGCACAAAAAACTGTGTTACAGATTATACATTTTGACACAGAACTGTTTATGCCTCTTGGTAATGGACCAAAGTGTCACAAACTTCATTCAACTGTTGCAGTGTGCCAGTTCTATCCGACTTGTAGCGCTTGCTGAAACAAGCTGACTGTGGGGAATAATTGCCTGTACACATCTGATAAACTCTGTGGTTTGGGCAACTGTTCTCTTGCACAGGAGCAGCCTTTGAAAGGCTGGCTGTCGTGTGCTTGGCTTGTAATTGCAGTGGCATGTAGGAGGAGAGAAACAGGAGGAGATAAGGGAGAAACAGTTTTTATAGCCTAGGACCACTGAGGCCTGTGGAGAAGCATCACGTCCACCAGAGAGATTAACAGGCACCCTTAGCAGCAGCACTTGGTATCTGCTGTGCCACTTAATCACTGTGAAACGACCCAGATGGTGGGACCAATTGCAGCCTTGATGCACTTTCTGACTTGTAATAAATATGCTAAGGAAGAAGCAGAAATAATAGAACCTCTTTGAGCACTGACATGCCATTGGGTTTTCATAAATCCCTGGAAGTGTAATGCTGGCAAATGAATATGCATAAACCAGGCTATTAAAATTTTAAGAGAACCTTGAGGGGATGATGATGTCAGATTCCAGAGTTAATTATAGAGGTGGTAAAGTTCTTGGCTAACCAGGCTGAACATACTCTCACAATAGTTTTAACACAATACAACAATCAGGGGGAGCCACAGTGTTGGATGTAGGTTCTCAGTCTCTTAATATATTCCTTGAACTGGAAGTCTAGCAGTGCAGGGAAGAGGAAGTATTTACATCCTGCTACTGTGGAAATAAATCAGCTTCTAGTAGTTGAGTTGCTGTTCATTTCTTTTGAGCTTATTTTTGTCACTGAATTGATTACAATTTCTGGCTCGCTCACATGTCGTAAAGTGCCCTGCAGGGCTGGGCTGTCGTGCTGTGGTGGCTCTCTTGAAAATTGCCAATTGTTGTATGCAATCTGTAGTGTTCAATAGCCTTATTACACGGAATACTGATGCTGCACTAACTTTACTTACTGAAGGTAGCAATCAGTTGCTATTGCATTTTTGATAGTACTGATTAAAACTTTAGGACAAATGCCAATGGCAATCCCTCATATTTATTAGCTCTCTTGGTTAGAGCATGGTGCTAATAAACATGGTTGTGGATTCATACCCCATATGGGCCATTCACTTTAGAGCTGGACTCAATGATCCTTGTGGGTCCCTTCCAACTCAGAATATTCTGTGATTCTTCCTATAGTGTTGTTGTAGTGCAATGGACAAAACTACTGAACATGATTACAGTTACCCTGGAATCAGGCAGTTAAAGTTCTAAACTGTAGGATTTTACTGAAATTAAGGTTACTGTTCCACTTCTAATAATATTTCCTTTCTTAAATAGAAAGGGTGAAAAGGAAGAACACATTACTGTGTTTCTTGACTCAAAATCTGTACCACAGGACCCTTTTAATGACACATTCCGTAGAAGGAAGAGGAACAAAATAATACTTGGAATTTTTTTTAGATGTTATATAGAGTTAAAATCTAAACCAAACTAATTAATTTGGTTTGGTCAAGAAACAGCTGAAAAAAACACTGTAAACATAGATAAAACTGTTCTTAAATCCCAGAAAAAGGCCTGAAAACAACTGTGTCTCTCAAAACATGTTAAATAGATTCTGAAGGTTTAGCATGATTTAGAAAATAATTCCAACTTCATGTTAAATAGATTCTGAAGGTTTAGCATGATTTAGAAAATCATTCCAACTTGCTTTGAGATTGAAATCTTTCTTCTTAAGAGGCAACTCTTCAGCAGCCAGTCAGTCTAATAGAGATGCTTTGTAATTGTGAATATGCAAAAATTCTTAAATTTTGAAATACACTCTATCAGAAATAATACTTCCAAGAACTCTCATCAGTTCAGGGAGTGCAACAGGAAATTGCTAATGTCTAGTGAGATGTGATGCAATTTTGAGAGAAGGCAAATCCTTTATTAACCTCAGCTTTCAGCAGGCCTTGTTGTAGAGTGACTAAAGAGGCAGTGTCTGCTTTTGGGTGTAAAACACAGGCTACCTTTTTGACAGAGGCCTTCAGAGTCCTCTGAGAGGAAAGCATATTTATCACTTTCCTAATCCTGCAGCTTGCATGATTAAGTAGGCATGAGTTCTTCCACACTGCTCAGTCTTGAGCCCTTTTCCTACAACAGGGACTTGTGCCACAGAAACTTTCTCCTTCCCACCTTCTTCCTGCTTACTAAAGATGCTTTAACAATGTGGCCTCTATACATGAGAGCAGGTGGAAAAATAAAAACATACACCTGTAAGATGTATTTCATGATGGAAAGCAAAGTTCAAGACTGTTGTGGATGAGAGGCTTTTCAATGTCATGTGCAGGCAGCCAAAGCTGTGCTGATTGCAGGAGACAGGAAAGTTACTTGCTGCAGAGGAAGAACTGAACAGATGCCAAACCTTCATCACATATCTGTCCACTGGAAAGAAAAACCTTTTTAGTTTGAAATCTAGGCTTTTCCTTAGCAAAATAATACTATAATAAGTATTTCCCCTTCCTTCTCATATCAACTGTCCATCAGAGGATGAATATGAGTGGTTCCTATCTTAGAAGCCAGGTATTTCTGTGAACGCAGTGGTTTAGAAAGGCTGGGAGTGAGAGACTGGCTTACTGGTGGTGGTCCACCCAGCACCAGTGCTAGGATCAGCAGTGAAGTGAATATTCTTCCCTCCGTTCAACAGCACTGAGCCAATGCTTCAGGAGCATAGGGAATACTGTAAGCTAAAGATTGTGCAGAATGTGAACTTTAACTTCTAGAACAAAAAGCTTTTTTCTGAAGAGGATTAAAGTACCTTTAAATAGATACCTCCTCTTTCTGTTTTGCTTTCATGCCTTTTTGTATAGTTCCTGTATCCTGACCTTGGCAATACTAGAGAGGAAGAAGGTAGGGAAGAAAACCTGAATGGAACTTGATGGAGTCTTTTTTCCAAAAGAAAAAAGAAAAATTTCTGCAGATATGTCAGCTTTTCTAGCTGAGAGTGTTTCTTGGTGTGAGAGAAAGCAGGGTGGAGGAAGAAAATGCAAGCAGATTGTGATCTTTCACTTGAGGTCAGGTGATTACTTCAAATTCTCAGTGTCTGCTCTTCTTACTTGGTCTCCTCTGCTGCTAGTGTTCCCAAGGCCCCTGGGAGATGGGAGTATCAGGAAGATGACTGGCGTCAAGTTTTAGTTCCATTTATTTTTGTCAAAGTGGTCAGTGGCTGTGTAAAAATAGTCTCTTCTCCCTGTCTCTGGGAAGAAGGGGGACGTGATCTCCAGGAGCCATCTTGCAGGTACCGCTGGGAACAGCCGCGTGCTAAAGCCAGTATGGGAGCTGCTCAGAATTCCTGTGTTTTGGCACATCAATGGTGTGCAGTTTGAGTTTTACATCGAGTCATTTGTCAGCACTTCAGCGAGTTCCTGTCCCCCTCCCATTCCTGGCCAGTGCTGCCCATGCCTTGCACATGACTGTGCCCTCTGATCTGGAGCTGGTGCTTGTGCTCCAGAGCAGGTACTGCAGTCCTGAGGACAGTGCTGTGCTACAGGAAAAAGTGTCCCAAGGAGTGTAGCTGTGTGAGGCTCAAGCTTTGCGGGATTTATATGGCACTCCGGTCTTCGCCTCTTTCCGTTAATGATTAATAAGCAATTACAAAGGGGCTTTTTGTTTGTTTGTTTTTTCAAACCATAAACTCTACGCTTTTTTTTGTTGTTGTTCAGGGAGCATTTGGCTGTATTGATTGTGCAGAGCTGCCACTCATTTTGCCAAGCTGTTGCTAGCTTGCATGTGGCCAGGAAGCATCCCTGAAAAAGCCCTGCCCTGCCTGCTCCCACATTGTTTCCAAATAAAGGCATGTCTGCAAGGGGAGTTAAGCCTCCAACTGCTGGACCTTAAAGAAAGGACTTTTTACCCATGAATTGAAAAGAGGTGATTTTCCTGCAACAAACTGCTCCTTCTTCACCCCCTTCTCTTTCTCAAATTAGGTGAAAAGTTGCTTTAAAATTTAAATCACACAAACTGCGTGTTTTACACTCATGCTCTCTAGCAGACAGTTTGGGAACCTAACCATCAGGTCTGGAGTCACTTCAAACTTATTAAAATGTCCAATTGATATATTTTATTATACCTTTAGAGCAGGTTAAACAGGAAATGCTCATGATCCTGGCAACTATTTAAAAGTGATCCTTTCCTTGCATATAAACCCTCATCTATGTGGTGAGTGGGGAAGGTGAATGGCTACCTGTAATGCAAGGTAGTAGTTTGGGTGACTTTGGTTTCTTATTAATTCTTAAGACAGCAGTACTCTTTATCATGGTTTAATGCAGGTTTGAAGTGGCATAATAGTGTTTAGCTGTGTATGATCTAAGGACAGAGCTAACATGCGGTTGTTAGGAAGAGGTAATTTATTAGACCAGCTGGTATGGGGCGAAAAAATGAGCCAAGCTTGCAGGCACACCAGCACTTCATCAGGTCTGAAATAGAAGCAGCAGATTTCAAGGTTAAACAGAAGTTATGAAAAACTGCTCTGTTTAATCAGGCATGCATTGAACTGCCAAAGAGGAGCTTGATGGTATGATACCCCTTCAGTGGAGGGGGGAGGGTAAGAAGATGATTGTTATGCTGTAGAAAGAAGTAAGGACTTCACAGCCTGGTAAACAGGGGGAGGCTATAAAACCAGTATCTGATGAGCTTATGACTGTTCTCAGTGTCTTGGGGATAGGAAATTTTAGTTCTTTGTCTTGTCTTTGTGAGGTTATGGTTTTGAGGATTATTGAGAATCATGATTGCTGCATCAGTCATTTGTGAACAAATAGTTGATTTTATCTAAAGGAACTTTATCAGAGAAATTTAGTTTCAGGCATTCTTTGTCACTTGGTTGCCATCCTTAGCCTACGCTGCTGATTTAAGAAGTTGCTTAACATCCAGTTCATATTTGTAAAGATAATGGCAGAAAGAAAAAAACAACCCTAAACTGCTATTGTTTGGGGTTTTTCTAAAGCACAAAGTATTTACTTCTAAAATCTAATCAAATCTATTCTAACAAGAAGCCCTGAAAGCTAATGGGCTTTTTTTTTTTTTTTTAATCTATCCTTTTCCTGAAGCATAAGCCAAATTCAAAGTTGAAATATTTAAAAAAAAAGGTTTCAAGGCTTTGTGGAATAACAGATGCTTTACTTGTGCTGCTACTGGAGTTGGCAATGTGCTGTTTCTAAGATTTGAAATAGGTTGCGTTATCAATGTGGTTTCAGTAGAGATCTGGTGATTCACTGTCAATATGTATTGGACTATGCTCTGTGGAGAGCAGAGGAGAACTATTTGGTACTCTTTCAAAAAAGCTTTTCAATATTTTTCTGTAATGCTGTATCCTAAATTGATAAATATTACAGTTAAAGCAATGTCAGATTAAATACATTAAAGTAGAAGCCATAATCTTCTCACTTGCTTATCTGACTTCTTAGTTATGTTTGATGGGCTGTCTGTACAAATGCCTTCTAAATTAACCTCTGGGTGTATTTTAAAGTTATGGTATCTGCCTTTATCATGCAAGACTGACTTCCAGTATCAGTTATAATGGTGAAAACGATTGATGCTGTTGGAGTGGTGTCAGGAGTCCCAGGAACCAGCCTGTTCATTTTTCTGAGTCCCACTGCTGTATGTTAGGAGGGGAGAGCTGTTTACTCAGCCGTGTCCTGTTAGTACGGCAGGGGCTGGATAGGTAACCCTGGAATTTAACCCAAGCCCTGGGTAGGTGGAGGAGGTCAGAAAAGCTTAATCTAATTCAGATAAATTACTTGGCAGGAAGGGGTGTAGCTGTGCTAGCATTTGTCTTTCCCTGCCAGAAGACAGCTTCCTCCAACCTGCTGAACCAACAATTTGAAAAATGTTGTCAGGTACTGGGAGCAGTTACACAGCAAGTGGGATATACTGAGGAAGAGACTGCAGCATCTTCTGTGATCCTTGATGTTGCAGGATATGGCATAGCTGTGGATTGGCTTACCTGAAGGTAGTTTTATGGAAACGTTTAAAGATTAAAGTATGATAAAATAACCCTTTCATGGCGTACTTGTGTCACATAAGTCTTTGGTCACATGGAGCTAAGGTTTTTGTGGTTTGCGCTCAGATTTGTCAAAAATTTACCGGTAATTAGTTGTGAATGCCCTCCACCACCACTACTTTAGCTGTATTACCACTGCTTTAGTAACCTGTCTTATGAGTCTCAGGAAATATCCTGAACACCTAAGATGGACACCAGATCACCCTAAGACTGGTCTCAAGTCATCAGCAATATTGAGTATGGCTGCTCTGTAGAAGTTCATAGGGAAGGTAATATTAGAAGCTAAAACTAATATATTGTTTTAATACTTGACCAAAGTAGTAGCATTAGACTGATATTTGGTGTGGAACAAGTTGCAGAAAAACTGTAATCTAACTGGAGCTTGATGGAGTGTGATGGCTCAGTTCTAACAGATACAAGCTTTGTATATTGGCTGCACATTGTGTAAGTGCCTTTTATTTATGGCAGAGGTAGCCAGTGTGCTCCATAAAGTTGAAGTAAGAGTATTTATAGGACTCCATCCTGATTAATTAGTAATACCAGTGCTTGGAAGAGAGAGACTTAACTGGCATAACACTTGATGGGATTAAAAATGGGAAGGGGAAAAAAGTTATTTGTGGTGATTTCAGTAGATTGAAATGGCTTAATTATATATTCTTCCAACATAATTGAACCCCAAATCTGCTCTGAGATCTTTTGTAAGGGTAACTGAAAGGAAGCAAAAGGCCTGCTGCAGTCTTCAAACTTAAAAACTGCAAAATTCTGTATGGAGCCCACACTTGTTTATTTTTCTCACAATGTAAGATATTAAAGGGGAAAAAGGAGTCTATGAACAGAAGCAATTAAGCCCTATAGATAAGGAAATAGAAATAAAACGTTCATTTTATTTTTCTGTAGTGAGGGATAAATTTGTTACAGTATTTAACAATGTTTGTTATTGGATGCTCCCGTTAAGGTATTTTCCACAAAGCAGTGATCATGGAACACCTTCAGTGGTTTACTTCACCCATTCAAAAAAGAAGCACAACTAACAGTATGACTTCCACGGAGAAACAACTTTTGAAAAACATGAGAGCAGTCCACACTAAATGTAGATTTCTGGCATTCCTGGAGCTGATTCACCTTGGCATCCCTCAGTTTACTCCTTTTTCTCCTCCCTGCATTTTTGTTTTCAGAAGTAATTTTTCAAGATTACTTACCAAGTTGCCTGACTTCTTTTCTTTGCATTCTGATTGCAAGACAAAATGATAGGATACGTGAGTTGTGTGTGTATTCTGACATAAAATTTTCTTATAGTCAATAGATGAAAAAAAATCTAAAAAACCCCATCCCAACCAACCAACTTCTTTTCCTGTAAAATCCAGTTTCTATGCAGGTGGGTTTTACACACCCACAGACCCTCGAAATACTAGAAACTGGATCATCTTACACTGTTCCTTATAATTACCTGCAAGAAATAATGATAATATTTAGCCAAAAAAAACCTCTCAAAAAAGCTGAGAACTTACATAGGCCAAATTGTTTAATAGGATACTTTCACACATATGCACACATACCCTTGAGGGAAGAAAGTGAGAATTTGACTATAAAAATGAAATTATGCTTTCCAAGTGAAATGCTTGTGTAGTGTTCTCACTAGAGCAGCCCTCCAGTTTTGTTCAGCCTTCATTAAAAAGCATTCTAGTGCTCTGGATCTCCTTGGATAGGATTTTGTTATTTTCCTGCATATTGTGAACTAATGCAACTCCTGGACTCACTCCAGTCTTTGCTGACTTTACATCTCGACTTTGGGTATAAGCTGCTGATTATGGTTTCAAACTTCTCAGGAAACAAAAATAAAGAGCTCAAGAAAATGTTGCAGCTTTTCACAGTGATCTCATGCATGGCCACATGCTGTCAGGAATTTAAAGTTTCTTGTGCTGGGTTTTAATGCAGGCATACTTTCCATGGCAGTCTGAAATACTGCTCCTGTTTGACTTACAGCCACTGGCAAACAGTATATTTACAAGATAGTCTGAATGTCCTAAAATGTAGCCTTCACTGAGCCTTTTTTTTTTGTTTACCTAACTATTTATGAACTTGATTTTTTTAAGACAAAGCAATCTGTATGTATGCTCAGCTGTAATACAAATTGTTAAATCATTTAGAGAAGCTGCTGGATTACTTAACTGTTCTACTGCTGTATTTTATTTAGTTTTTTCATCAGCACTTAAATTCAGGCCAGGTATAGATAGGCAATGAGGAAAACAAGCATCTTGTTTGGACTTCAACATCATTTTTGTAGAATGTAGATATAGAACTTAGTAGTAAATATGCCAGTAGTGCTAGTGGCACGAAATGAAGTTCCCAAGTGGCTCCCAGAGGCTCCCTGCTGTAGGAAGAAGGACTGTCTTCATGCCGTAAGAATACCTTTCTGTAGACTCTGTGGGCAGGACACTGTGCTGACAATAAACTTGGTGCCTGAATTTCATGTGTGTCTGTCCAGTACGTGCTCTATCAAGGTACTGAAGCTCATGAACAGCTGCCTTTCATTGCTTCAATCACAAACTGTGGGCCCAGCCTTTATGGTGCCTGCGAGGATGATGGGGCATTTAACAATGAAGCTTCTTAGGGTCTCTGTACCCCAAAACTCCCCAAGGCTTGCAACATCTCATTTCTCCTGAGAACTGCAAGGTCCTGGGTTTGGAGACAGTGTGATGTGGGTGGCAGAGAGAAGCCTTGCTGCAGAACTTACCCCATTTTCCCTGCTGGGTTTTGCAGCCCCTCCTGAGCTCTGTGCTGCTGTGGCAGCTGAACATCAGCTGAGCATCAGGCTGTCCTCACACGTGGCAGGGCCCTAGGGACTAAGCATTCTGTAGCATCAGTGGGCACAGGGCTGTGTCCCACTGTGCTAGGAAGCATTGTACTGTGTGTGCCTGTCATTTTGATGATTACACACTGTTCCTCAGCAGTGGTTTTGCCTCACTTTTAAATAAATACCTTGCAAGGCAAGGTATTTTTTCTTTGCCTTGCAAGGATCTAGTCCAGCTTCCTTTCTGTAACTGATTGTTGGTGTATTACTGTAATGACCAATGGCCATTAAGACATCGAGGGAGCCCATTCTTTCCAGCTCTTAATTTGTTCAAGCTGCCTGTCTTTTCTCTCTTTTAAGGGATGTCTCTTTCCATTACACATGCTTAGTGCCTCTCTTCAAACAGTGCAGCATTCCTTTGATGCTATTCATGGGACAAACAAGTTGACTGATGAAGGGAATTTACCTGCAAGAAAAAAATGTCCAAGAGTATCAGCATGCTTACACTATGACCTTCTGGTTGTTGGCCTGCTCCATAGTGTGCTGCTGAAGCTAAGCTTTGTGCACTGCAGTTGGTTCAGCTCTCACTAATGCACTTCCTTAGTTTCCCATGATCAGTTCTCTCCTAGTAAAGTGTGCTAGGTTGGACAGACCTTTACTGAAATCTCCTGGAGAAGGAAAACAAAACTCTTCAAAAAAAGGTGGCCAGATTTGTGGAGGGGATGGAGTGAAGTGGGTTAAGAGAGCAAGTGAGGAGACTGGGTCTCTAACTGGGGAATCTGCAGTGAGAGCTGGAGAAGAGCCAGGGGAGAAGTGGAAGTACATTTGGAAACACTGGAGAATAGAAATGCAGTGGCATTACCCATAGGATGGGGTACATGAGGAAGGTGAAAGGATGCAAAAGGCAGCAGAATTAAAATCAGAAGTGAGGGACTGACAAAGATGAGAGCTGGAAGACTAAAAGGAGTAGAGCTGGGAACAGTGGTTCTAGTCTTGCGAAGATGAACTTTTGGGGCGAACGCGGCTGAGCTCCTCCGTGTGTCAGTAAAAGCTGGGGTGTGGCTGAGCACTTCTTTGCAGCCATCACACGGCCATCAATATTGCACCAGCCTTGGGGGCTGTTCTCTGTGTGCTCATGACATGGCTCTGGGTTAACCTCGGCTGTAACAAACCTCTTGGATTCCCAAGCAACGGCCCTTGTTCCTTCATTTGTAGGCTGTTTTCTCTGCTCACTTCATTTCATTTCAACAAAGTCGTGATGTTTTACTTTTGAGTTTGAACTGACCATCTGTAGACCAGGGGAAGAACACCTCCCCATTACCTCACTGAAACCCCATCTGTCTTCTCCCATCTGTGAATGTGTGCCTGCAGCACATAACTGGTGATTACATGGTGGATGTGTTTCCTCTTGTGTGACCGAGAGCTGGAGTGGCAGCTGATTCTTGTAAGGTCACTGGAGGAGGTGGCCTATTAGGGGGACTGAGTGTGGAAAATATTCTTCAGCCTTGATTTACACAGAGGTCTTACGTGAGCCATTCTGTTCTTTCAGCATCATCTTTGATATGCATAGATTTTGCTGAAATTGCTTTTCTAGCCTGTTCTTGAAGAATTCAATGAGAACTTTACTCTCTAGTTCTGCACCAGTCAAGTTTAACTGAGGACAGTAACTATGCTTTATCCTGAGCGGTGAAAAAGCCAGGCTTCTTCATGAGGGTGACTTCCCTACCACTTAGGTATCCTTTTGCATTTAAAATACTGAGAATACAAATATTAAAAAATGTTAATTCTATTTTTTCTCCCTATCTTTAGGACAGGGGAGGAGATACTGCTGTATTTCCAAAATTCCTTCCTCAAGCCTGTCTTGGAATTCATAATGTCTTGTGAGCAAAGATGGAAAATGGGAGTGTTAAAATGGAGAAAAGTCAGCTGTAACATTATCTCCCATTTAAAATTAAAACTGTGAAAGCGTAACAGCATTCAAAAGCCTTTGCTCGTGTGCAGTTAGACAAACGATCCTAAATTAACTCGTGTCAAATAAGCTGTCACCTGTGAGGGTGTTAGAGGGTTCTCTTCTGAATGTGCCTAAGTTTATTGAGATTCTCCTTTTTAACCTAGAGAAGTAGTGTTCCCTTGGTACTTTGGATTTGTCAGTGTGTATTCAGAGAGACTTGAAACAAATGGGTGCACCCATTTCCTCTGGCAAGTAGTGCAAGTCCAGTAGCTTTTCTCTCTTCCTGGCCTGGATGTCTGTGAAATATCTGTGAAATGCGACTGACTTTCATAGTTCAGGGCTATCTTGACTTCTTCCTTAAATTCTTGACAGATCTAATGCACACACAGCAGTTCTTCTTGTTCCTTGTGTGTTGTTTAGTTTCCTCCAACATTCATTATTGATATTCATAAGAGCATACTGGACTGCTGATCTAAGCAAATTGGACACAAAGTGAGTTAGCTTATTTTAGGACTTACCTTTGTGTAACCATGTCTGGCTGGCCCTTTTTTTGAATGTGTGTGCTCCATTTCTTTGTATAAGTGAAGCATATTTTGGGTGAGAATAGACTTTGAGCAGAAGGTCAGCAATTCTGAGCCAGGATTTGTGTGTGCATCTGGGACAGCTTCAGCCCAAAATTATAATGTCTAGGCTTACAAACTGTCAGCTGTTTTTTTAACATGCACTATTTTAAGAGTGAATGGGCCATATATTCTATCTCTTTTAATTATAATAGTGTGAACCCCAGGTTCACAGCAGGAAGAGGATGTAACTATGGTAGTTTGGTTACTTCAGTGGGGTGATAATCATAGTTTGGTTTTACTCCCTTTGCACAAGAGAGTTTTCTAGGTGAATCATGTGATAAATACGTCATTATATCTGGTAGTGTTAGGTAGGTATTTAAACCTTACAAGGTGGTTTTGAGGAAGGATGGAATTGCACTGTCTGTACTGACCTGAAGGGAAAGCCGCTGTGAGCGGCCCTGGCAGGGGTCTTGTGGCAGTACTGTGGCAGGAGGTGACCCGTGCTGCTCCCCTCTGGTTGCCAGCTCTAACTGCAGAGCGGTCTCGTGGCTTTCCTCACAGACTCTGCCGGGAAAGAGGATAGGACAGGATACAAATCTAGCATCTTGAAGTTGCCTTAGGAGAGGTGTAAAGGAGAAAATAGACTGAATCACAAGGGAAGCAGCAGAAGAAGGGGCTTTTTATTTGGCCATATAGCTATTTTTGTGGAGGGTACATCATTACTTTTGAAGCCATCTGTCTAAACTGCAGTGAATCTCACCATAACTGATCAAGAGTAATAAATAATTAAATAGTAGTGCTCAAATTGAGTATCTCTGCCTTGCTTTCATCTAGTTCCCTTGGTTGTGGTGTTTGACAAGTACCTGTCTGCTGCCTTGGAGCTGTGAAGGTGGCTGTTTGTACCTACGCCGCTGCCCTACTTTTGAGCATCTCATGCAGTGAGAAACCTGATTATTTTTTCAGTCTAGTGGTCCTACAGTGTGCTGTAGTGGAAACTGTACCTGAACTCCCTGCAGTGTCACGCTGCCTGCGGTGAAACCCCAGCGTGTCCCCCCGTGAGCGGTGGCTGGTTTGGCCTCCCGAGCAGTGCTGATGTGCCGCAGCTCTGCGGGCTCAGGGATGGCCGAAGGAGCGGTGGCCCGCAGGGGAGGAGGGCTGGGAGGCTCCAGCTGCTGCCGGCTCGCAAGGTAAACACTGGGTGACCTATAAGCCAGCCAGTCAACTCGCGCGTGGCCTTATTAGGCAAGCTGTGGAGCCGTGTCTGGGGACGGAACATGCGGGATGAGACGCACAGCCCAGAACGGATCCAGCGCAGACCCCGCGAGATACGACCCAGTACCGCGGTGCTGACAGCGAGCCGCTGCTGCCTGAGCCCAGCTGTCAGACACGCTGCACTCTGCCTGGCAAACATCAAGAGTTATGCTAGAGATGGCTTTAAAAAGTGAAATCCTTTTGTGTAAATGTTAGTAGCTGTAGTTCTCCTCCTGGCGTGTTTTTCGTGGTTATAACCTCAGGACGCCCATTCATGCTGTCAGTCCAGATACTGAAACACTTTGTGGGGGCTTGTGCTGGGAAATGTGTTTTCATTCCTTGCACTGCCTGCTTTCAGAGGAATGCCTGGACGAAGAGGAACTAATTTATAATTTTTTTATGACTTTGGGACTTGTTTCTCCTCTCTTATTATGCAGTTTTATGCCCTTTATTGGAAAACCGTTTTTCACTGGCTAAAGCAATTATCTTGCTCCCAGAAGAAGGGGAATATTGGCACCCACAGTCTGTGTACAGACCAGGACTAGCTAGCTTGCTTCATACCCACCTCATAAAAACTGACTTTGAAATGGAAGCAGCCTTAAAAAAAGTATTTATGTTTTTCCTTTAGTATAATCTCCATAGATTTAAACAAGCAGATGCTGTGCAAACTTTCCCAGGCAGCTCTGGGAAAGCTCTTCAGATCTGACATGTGATTAACTTCTGGTACCCCCCTGAGCACCAAGAATGTTGGTGATTTTTGCAGGGGCCTTGAGAGTTAATGAGGGCAATAAAGAGAAAAACGCCATAGCTGCCATGAATTTAAACCTGCTGTCTAGAGAACAGACTCCAGAACTGCAGCATCACTGGGTTAGATATTTTTCCCTCATTAATTTTTGCTTAGTCATGCTGGTTGCAAATTAAGCCTGGTACATGTGCCTTTTTCATGGTGCAGTGACTTGTAGTCGAGCTGTCCTACCTTGACCATCAGCTCTTGAATAAAGCATACATTTTTTCTTTCTTTCTTTTAATAAATATTTAATTTTCTGAGAAAGCGTTGCAACATGCCATAAACAGGATGGGAGCTGGGGTCATGGATTTCTTGTCTGCAAGGTTGCTGTCTGCCTGAGGCTTGAAAAGTTGTATTTCAAGGTAAGTATGCAGGGATAGGATGTGGCCTGTGAAATGTCACATCGCAGTGGTAAACAAAATTGGAATTTTCCCTAGATGACTGTCATGAAGAGTCAAAGAACTTTGTTATAAATTCTTCTTTGGGGTATGCGTGCCTCTCTCTGCTCCCTTATTGGGCTTTTACACACAAGCAGAGGTAGCAGTGCAGAGGTGTTCAGGAGCAGCCAGGAGAAAACTCAGCAGTGTGGCAGGGCTTTTTGTGTCACCTAATTGCATTGGGCCACTTGCTGCTCCAGGCAAGGAGACAACCTCGTGGTGGTTGCAGACACTAGAAGTGTCAGAAGATGGAGAAACCCATCTGAGAACCCTGGCTGCTTGTTTGAAGGACACGAGTTTTACAGTCTCCCAGCAGCAGTTTAAGTCCATGGTCACTCCAGCAGCAAAGCTCCCGTTCACTGCAGTAGCAAAGGATAAGCCGATGCTTCCTGACTCCAGGGAAGGATGTCCACAGAGCTGTGACTGGCCCTGTGCCTTCATAGTCTGAGCTGCAGCTGCTTCACAGGGAGCTGTGGTGTGAAACGCTCTCAGATGTTGTTTTGCTGGGTAAAGACCCCATGTCTCCTCAAAGTCCTTGAGCTGTTTAATGATTTAAATTGTCTGTATTGCTGGGAGATGAACTCCTGCCTTATCCCCCTTTCCAGCCATTTGCTCAGTCCAGAAATGGCCATGTTCACACGTGACATCTTTTGTTACCGCTTCAGGCCCAGAGACAAATAGGTCGGACTGAATTAATATAATGTGCCCTGCTGATGTATCAGATTACCACATGAGAAAAGGGCATGTGGTCTTTGAACTTCCTTGAAGGAGCTCCTCTAGACTGATCCTAAAGAGGAGAACCTTGGACGTCTTTTAATTGTGCTACAGTCTTGCCATACAAATTTGCAAACAGTGATATGAGATGGAGAGATGTCAGGGAACATTAGATTCGTGTTCCTTATTCTGAAAATGCGTTGCAAAACTGAAAGGTACCAAAATTTCCTTTTAGGAGTAATTAATTGCTGAAATTAATGGGTTGAGTGAAATCGGAAATAGTAATCTGGAGATTGGAAGGGGAATTATAGTGTGGGTACAAAAATACCTGTTGCTCTCCCTTTTCGCAGAGCACATTACTAAATAGCCAGTACAAAAAGACCATCCATATTCTTTCAACACATTTTGTACTATAAACCTCAGTCCCCTTCACAGATCTTACTGATCAGCTTTTTTCATCTCTTTGCATATGACCTGTTTTAAAGTCACTGCACAAGCAATGCAGTGCTGAAGTTTAACTGAAGACTTGTCCAAAACACAATCACTGGCCAAACATGAATCTTTTTTCCAGGATCATTATTTGGAAAAGATTACATTTGCTTTCTCCTGGAGTGATTATACCATGTGAGGAAATTTTATCCTATTTTTACAGTTCATACGAATGGCTTCCATTTAAGAAATGAGAAATTACCACTTGCCCACATACATAGGGTTTTGGATGGAGAAGACAGACCTGACTGGCATGGCCAACCCAGAATACATGCTGTGATTGCAAGCTGGGCTACTGGGACATGACTTGAGCTGTTAAGTGATTGTACAACTGAAGTAATCTTTTGGGAGATTTTCGACCTGTCCTTCAGCTTAGGGCTGACTTCTTGAGCACCTTGCCAGAAATTTCTGCAGAGTGGGAGGAAGGGGAAATAAGAAAAGGGAGTGCCTTGCCACTTTCCTTTGGAAAGCATGCCAAAAACTGACAGGGTGGTGTGGGGTAGGTGAGAAGCCTGCAGCCTGGGAGGGGAGGTCAGATGGACTGATGGAAAAGAGTGGTCTGCTTCAGCCCAGTCTTCTGACCTTCATTCCTGCAATCATCCACAGCATCTCAGATCTTGCCATAGCTCATTTTGACTAGCTATTCCAAGGGTGCTCACCTTGGCCAGAAGAACACTTGAATAAAATCTATGAGCTCCTTCAGATCTCTACCCATGAAGAACGGATGAAAATATGATTTCATCATTACATTTATACAGATCATCTCAGTTTTCTGTGCTGCTCAGGTTCCTGTTTACCTAACTAGCATATTTGCAGAAAGTTTCATGCAGTTACAGGGTTTTCTTTCCTCTGCATTGTTGATTTCTTTAAAATTTCATTTTATTTTTAGGTTTTCTTCAAACAGCTGTCATGGGCTTCTTTGATTTTTGCTTTTATGATAACTGCAAGTCACAACAAAGTATCTACTCTCCTTATCACAGAGGAACACTTCTAAATATAAATTTGTAAGTGATCAAAATTCAGGAGGAAAAAAGCTTGATCTTGGTGGGACCTGGTTCATAACTCCTCAGTGCTTTGGGGCTGGCAGCCTTGTAAGTTGGGAACTGTTTTTCAAGTAGTTTAAACTCCAGCTTTGATTAGAGCTATTAGTTTTGCCAGACAAAAGGAAGATATTTTCCTTCCCTTCCTGTGGGAAGCTTCAGAACAACATTTAACTGCCAGCTGGTCTTTCATGAACAGTCTCAGATTTGAAATGTATACATGCTTAACCTCGAGCTCTAAGCCCAGATGACTGCAAACTTAGCTTCCCGCTGGGCTTCCCCCCTTTCTGACAGCTGAACTGTTGTTCTCTCTTTGTTTGCTTATGTTGGAGGCTGCTAATGCTCAAGAATTAATGATGGCAGAGGGGGACAAGAACATTACTACCGATTTGTAACAGCCTTGATAACACAGTTCGACTGAGCACACTTGTAGGTCCTGGAGACTGGATCCTTTTTGAAGGACAAACTGCTTTTCCTCCTTTCCTCATTAAGTCTTTGGAGATTAATTTCTTTTCCTCTGGGAAAGTTTTGCTCTTAAACCTGCTGTTTTCAAACAAGCAGCAAAATGCTAAATCCAGGACTTCTTTTCTTTATACCATTGCTTGACTCTGCTGACTTACTGTTTTTGCACCCGTACTGTTTTTATCCACTTCCAAAGTTGGTTAAAAGACAGCACACAAACTTCTCTTGCAATAGGTCATCTCTTTTTGATGGGAAGGAGGGATGGAAGTGGTCAGTTAGCTACAGTTCAATGTTCCCAATGATCTGTGTAAGTGCACATAGCATTGCTGTAATACCCTAGGGCTCCAGCATCTCAGAGCTGTATGAGTTTTAATATTGGAAGCAGTGTTGGCACATACCCCTCATCTTGAATCGACACTGGATGAACTCTGGGATCACAGATTCTGCACAGCAGCATAATTTCAGTATTAACAGCAGTGGCATTGATGTTAATTCATAGGTGTACTGTGCACAGAGCAATGACTGGGGATCACCTTCCAACCTAACATAAGAGATCTTGAAGCCAAACTCTAGGTATTTTTGTGAAGAACTTGATAGAGATGTTGTTTTTATTGAACATTTTACTTTCCCCTATAATAACTCTCTTTGGTCCCATGAGGTAGCCCCTGGATTCTTGATCTGCCAGCTGTAATATAGCAGGAGAAGGAGTCCTGTTTGCACCAGAGCCTATCACAGATATTTCTTCCCAGGTGGTAGCCAGACTTATTGGAGAGACTGGCTTCTTACTGTGTACTGTAAGTAGAATTTGAACAGCTCAAGCAAGAGCCCATTTGAAAATTATACAGCTCTCTGTGCTTTCCCTTCTGCACCTTATTCACCAGGAGGATGCTGGGAATGATGTATAGCAGAGAAATGGAGGAGCCTGACCCCTCCCTCTGCAAATATAAACATACCCCTCCCCTCTGTTTTAGGGGACATTGCCAGACAGAGGGGTGGCATTTGAGATGAGCTCACTGCCTTTGTTGACCAGAAAGGTTGATTGCTTTCCCAATTGTAAGATCTTGTGCCTTTTTCTTTGTTCTGGCACCTCCTGAAAAGCATACCCAGCGAAAATAAAAGGGAATATTTACTACCAGTTTAGTCATCAGGCTGGGTCGCTAGAGGAGCGGGACCTAGCAGAGGTCCTGCAGCAGGAATGATGGGCAGGACTGTCTTTCTTGGCAGCCTTGAGCTATTGCATCAGCTCAGCTATCAAGTCTAACTTGTCCTTCAACCTTGCTAAAGATTACAGACACAAAATTTATCAAATGAGTGGTGTTTACCTGCACTTTATGAGAACTTCCCTAACTGTGTACCAGATGAATTACAGGTGCTTAAAAATGCTCCAAGTAATACCTCTATTCACAAGATTGGGTAAACAGTCTTCACACAACCAGGGTTGAGAAAGAAGGGTTTTTTTCAGAAGGGTGTCTCTTTTTGCTATACCAACACATATCCTGGTCCAGAGTTTCCCCATTAGCTGTTACCAGCAGCTCCTTTGTTAGTTCTGCCCCATCTTGTTTTTGTGTTTTAAGCACACCTGCACTTGTGCCTAGGCCATAAAGCACCAGATTTTCAGGTTAATTGCAGATTTGGACTAGTGTCAACAGATTACATCTTTTGTATATGTAAGGCTCAAGTACATGGAGGCCTTCACAGCTGGTCAAGAGTGCACAGCAGTGTTGGTTTGTGTTCTGTTGATAGTGCTGGGAGTAGTTAGAATTAAACATGAGGTAGCGAGGTTACAGGCAAAGAAAAAAAACCACTATATATACCATCAAATATTTCTGAACAGAGAATGTAACTTGATGAGTCAGAGGCTTCAAGGCCATGTTCCTTGTTTTGGGTGACTCTCATTCCAGGGAGCTCTGGACTGTTGAAAGATCAGCTAAGAAAAGGTGCTTTGATTATTCATTATTCATGTTTTTTAGAATAAATAGATTAAAACAAATAGCAGGTGCATTAGACAAGATGAAATTCATGCTCTTCTATCCATTGCAATAACTTGTTAGAATGAAAAATAGTGTTTTGATGACCTAGATAGGCTAAATACAACTTCATTTGTATTAATGGCCAACAGCCATTAATAGGTTTTTGATAGAGTATATTTTTCACTTGTGGTTGTGCAGTCTCTTTCACTTCTTCATTGCTCACATCTTATCTGTACATTGAGGTTCCCAGCATAGATCAGGGTTCTGTTGTACCAGGTATCACAAAAATTGGTAAGAATAGTCAAGAACTGCAATCTTGTGTTTCTAGTCTACCTTTTCATGGTCCTGACAACTCCAGTCCTGTGGTGAGTTTTCTGCTCATAAAATCACAGAATGGTTTGGAATGGAAGGGACCTTAAAGATCATCTCATTCCAACCCCCTGCCAAGGACACCTTTCACTAGACCAGGTTGCTCAAAGCCCCATCCAACCTGGCCTTGGAGCTTTCACAACTCCTCTGGGCAACTTTTTCAGGGTCTCACCACCCTTACAGTAAAGAATTTCTTCCTAATATCTAAACCTACCCCTCTTCAACTTAAAGCTACCACCCCTTGTCCTATCTACAGGTCCTTGTAAAGTCCCTTTCCTGCTCTCCTGTAGCCCCTTTAGGTATTGGAAGGTGCTTTAAGGTCTCCCTGGAGCCTTCTCTTCTCCAGGCTGAACCACCCCAGCTCTCTCAGCCTGCAATACTGGTAATAGTTGAAATTTTTTGGAAGGGAAGAAGTCTGTTGGAAGAAAGCTGATAGACATCCCCATTTGTTTGGATGGGGTTAAGTGCGTGGACCTCTTCCAGTCACATATTGAATGCTTCTTTGTGTCTGTGTTAGACCATCAGGTAGTTCAGTGTGAGCAATTGAGCCAGGGTTATTGCAGCAAACAAATATTTCCAGACTTCCAAAATTAACTAAAAGGGTTCCAACTCTTCAATCCAAAATCCATCAAATCTGTTTAATGAAAAACAAAGAGGTAGCTAGACAGTACTTTTGTGCAATTTTTCACCTTCTGTCTCGAATTAAAATATTTGGAGCTGTGGTGTCTGTTCTAAAATCCCTACCCCCATCAGTAATTTTGCTCATATGTTATCCATAAATCTTGTCTGTTTTAAATGTTCCAACTAATAGTTAGGCAAAACGTTTAAGCATAATGCTATGATTATCAGAGTCCATTTTTTGGCAGTGTGGGTGCTGTTTTTCTTAAGTAAGCACTGCAGTTTATCCTGATTAGAGTTATGAAGGAATTATTCCTCTTCTCAGCATTTTTTCTTTTGTTGTTGTTGGGGGTTTTTTCTGTTTGTTTGGTTTCTTAATATGAGGATTTAGAAGTTCTGCATTCATTTTGCAGGAATATAATGTGTGATTTGGCTGGATCTTTGAAGTGGTAATATTATAAATCTCCCAATCACCATTGCCCAATCTGTTTTAGCATTCATGTGCCTAATTTCTGTTTGTAATCTGATTACTGGCTTGAGCTGCTCCGGCTTGCAGCCTATTGCTATGCATTTACTGTACTCCCTGGGACGCGATAGCCTGACAGCTCTAGTCCTGTGCTATGAAAAATCTCTACACGATATTGCTAAGACAGGCCTAAGGGCTGTGGCTGGTTGGGAATTAGCTGCTATTGTAGTTTCTCTTTGCCGAATCCTTTGTTTGTGCAACCATGTTCAGAAATCCTTGGATCTCCAGCTATTTGGGAAATGTTAAATACTCTGAGGAGCAAGGTAAGAGTTCCAAGCAGATAAAAGAAAATGCAGTTTGTGTGTGTTTAATCTCTCGTATATATGCATGTATGTGTAAATATTGTTTGACTGGCTCTCCTGCAGCTGCATTAGGTACTTTAGCAATCAGTATGCAGTTAGTCACCTAGGCTATTTTGTTATTTCCTAAAGGACACTTTTGAAAGATCCGATTAGATGGATCTTTTAATTAGCTTAGAATGGCACCGATTTAGGGCCTTTAAATATACTAAGTAACACTGGAAGGTTGCATCTACTTTTTAGAGTCTGCATTTTAAATTTCCTATATATTAAATTATGGATAGTGGGTTTATCTGGCAGTTTGTGCCTAAGAGGGAGGGGAACTTGACTGAACAAATGGTTAAACTTGTGAGCAAGTCTGATTTACACTTCAGTAAATATACTCTTAATTTTAAATAAAAATATTTTAAATTGCTGTAATATGATTATGAACATGTTTAGAATTCTTCAGTGAAAACCAGAACAAAATGTTGCAAATATTTTCCTTCTGTCTATCAAGTACTGTGAGGGTGGGTTTTTTTATCTTTAAATTAACCATTGAATAAGACTGCTAAACTGATGGGGTTTTTGTGGGCATATTTACTGTCTTTTGATGCAGAGTTGTTTTACTTTTCCTCCTGTGTTTGTATTTAAGACTTCCCTATTGTGGTAAGTAAGTTTTATTGGACTTTAATCCCCCCACATGGTGTTTAATTTGAACAGGAGGAAATACATAAAATATCAAAACTGTGTAATGGAATTTAATTGTCTGCTAAGTTTTTCTGTGTTTGGGGTGTGAGGGAAGATTGGAACTCACCCTTGTGAAACACAGCAAAGTTTTAAGATGATTTTGAGGCGTTATAGATGTGGTGTGTGTGAGTGTTACTGAGTGTGTTTCAGGGGTAGCAGGAGCCAAGCCGGCTGACGTGCCCCTCTCAGCAGCCCTTCTCCCCCTGCTCCCAGGGAAGCAGTGCAGGCTCCTTTCTTCTGTTCTCATATTCCCTCCCCAGTTTTGGCTGGGGTAGGCAGAATTTCTCTGTGGTCTACTTGTGGTTTTCATGGTGGACAGCTGTTCCGGTGCCAAAAATTCTAGGATGGGTTGTATCCTGTTAGAACAGCTATAAATTTAAGATATGCCTGGTTCTGATTAGCTAAGCTGATACTGAGCTGGGCTTTGGAAGTTAGTGCATAGTCCTCTCAAAGTAATGTAAATCTGGCCTTTTTAGAGGATCTGTATGGCTCAGAGTATTCTTTTTAATGTTGTAGTGTAAAATATAATGATTTATATACCATTCACACTGTTTTTCTTATAATATTCTGTTTTGGTCCAACAAGATGTTTCTGTGTAATCTATGTGCTTTATTCTCCATTTAATGGAAAGAGAAGATGAATGTTAACAAAAACAGGAAAAAGTTGCGTATTAAAGTTGAAGAATGCTATTAGCAAAGCTGCTTGAAATCTGCACTGACTTGTAGCAGATGCCTAAAAAAATGCCTTTTTGCACATTTTAAGCTTTTTTATCAAGTTGTTAAAATAATCTTTCTTTCTGTTACTTTCTTTTTAACCCTTTTTCAATCTTTATACTTGTTGAGGTGGCAAAGGGAAATGGAAGAGGATAAAAAGTTTTGAAAGGCATAGACAAAATGTACATTCTCTAAATTAAGACCCGTATTGTCACCTATAATAAGTTTCATTAAACCCTTTCTTCAAAAATAAGAGACATTCTACCCAGACTTAAAATATTGTGCATAAGCAAAAAAATGTTTTTTGCAGCTAGATCTTCTTTGAAATAATTAAATCTCAGCTCTGAGGTAGAGTAAAAGGATTGTAACTGCATGTGAATTGTTTTAAAGTCTGGGTTGTGTTCTAAAGTCTGGGTCTGTCTTTGAAAAGTAAAATGATTGCTGTATCAGTGGCCAACTGTTTATTAATTTAGGATCTTGGGGAGTAGATTTAATACGGATGGGGACAGAAGGCAATTTTTCATTGGGAGTAATTTGTCAGTAGCTCCATGTGTTTTTGCACAGCAGTCACAGACCAGGACCTGCTCCCTGCCTGCTCTGAGGTCTCTTGATTGCATCCTCTGTGAATGGAGGGAGAGGGTGCTTGGAGCACTGGTCCCCCTTGCCGTTGGTCATCACTTAGACCCTCTGGTGATGCACTTGACTGCAGAAATGAAAAAGTTTAATCTGGGAGAGGGTGGGGAGACTGCCCTTTGCTTGTTATGGTTCACACATTTTGGGGACCTAGAGGCTTTGTAATACCTATTTTCTGAACATAAGGCTGCATCTGACACAGTTTTGCTCTCAGTGTAAACATGTGTTCCTCTGTGAAATGCATGTTGTAAGGCTATTCAGAAAAAAAAGGGATCTTCCAAACAGTAGACAATCTTGAGAAATATTTCTATCATGGATGGTGTAATACTGTTGCAACTGTCCTGAGCTGGACATCTCTTGGCTTCTGCAGTGAATGTGCAGTTTTTATAGTATTGCCAGGCTGCAGCCAAAAAGGCTCTTGCTGCTTGCAGCATTTCTCATTTGCAGAGTGTTTCATAAACATGCCCACTGCCCATTTTTTAAGCTGGGAAACAGTGAGTTTAAATGATCACCCCAGGCTGCAGTGCTACACCACAAATATTAGGAGTAGAACATGGCAGTTCCATAAAGTGTTGATGCCTTTGATATGTCTGCTGTCTGTACTCATTTTTGGAAGGCTTTGGTTTATCACCATCTTGGGCGTGCCAGCTGGTGCTCCTTTAATTAGAGAGAAGACCTCTGCACAGTCTTTTGCAGGGGAAAAAGACTGTGATTGGAAACTATAACCTAGTTTACCCAAAGTTCCCCGTTTATTACAGCATCTTCACAGTGGTGTGGTTTTTTTCTCTTTCACAGATTTCGCCAAAGGAAACTCAGTCAGATTTAAGCCTTCACGATTGCTCCTAAGGAAGAGAGCGTTAAGGTAAGGTCGAGTTTTCTTGCCCAATGAAGATGATTGGTTGCAGTAACTTTCAGTCATTGCTTGAATCTACATTTATTCTTTTGTCAGGAAAAGTGATTATTGGTCCTCTCACAGGACCAAGGTTTTGCTTAGAGCAGATGCTCTGAACAAGCATTGAAAACACCAACTGCCTCTGAAACAATGTTAAAATTTATAGCTGACATTGCTAAAGGAAAAGTCCTACTCTGCACTGAGTCTCCTGCCATGGCAATGCCCATTTCTCCTTGTGTGGCATGGACAGAGCACAGATACGCAGTGTGAACCAGCCTGGAACACTCACCTGTCTGTAAAAGCAGGTGGCTGAAATGGGTGAATTAATTACACATCCTTGCAGGGAGCAGTCTGGGGGAGAGAGAAGAAGAGGGACGCTGCAGAGACGAATGGACTGGAGGTGTTGCTTCCATGCAGGGCTGCGCTACCTCATGGTCCGCAGTCTTAGGGCACAGTCCCACAAGGCTGAGTAAGGAATGCAATTAAACAGTTAAGCAGGATGGCAGGTCACATTCCCTCTCTCTTCCCCTCCTTGCTCCAGCTGCTTTGGGTGTCCACGTTTGTGCTTGCTGGGTTCATTCACAATGGCACAGAGAGGAGGTCAGGAGTGGGGAACCTCCCCTTACCCCAGCCACCAGCTGTTCCATTGTCTCAGCTGCACAGGAATCCGCCTGCCACAGGTGCACAGGCTCATGTTTGCAAGCTTCTTTTCAGTCAGTGCACACACCCAGAGCACACCTGGTTCCCTGCTGTGTTGTTTCTTGGGTCCTGCAGAGAGATGGAGGGAGTAGGTGTGCAAGACACATGGTGCTATGAAAGCAGGTAGGGGAAAGTAGCAATGAGAGTAGTAGAGAAGGACACGACCCTAAAAGGGACCTTTTACATAAGAGTCCAGGGATGGAAATTCCCCTGGAGGTAGAGAAAGAGAAGAAAAGTGAACACCGAGCACCTAGCTGGCAGGTGTACAAGTGCATTTTGTATTTCAATCATAAAATCTCAGTATATGCCATAGCTTTAATTGGGATGGCAGGTCAGTGTTACCAGGGGCATTTGGATCAAACTTAGGTTGCTTGTGGGCATGTAACTAGGTTAGTGGGACAGCTGTTTAGAAACCACATGCTGCTGCTGCTGCAGCAGATGAAGTTTCCAGCCTGGAATCCGTGATGTACAGCATGCAGCTCATACTTTGGAAGTTGCCAGAACAGTACAACTACTGAGGCTGTCAAGTACTCTGCTAATGCTACATTATACATTGTTTTTAAAGAAAAGCTGTTGAGATTGTGAAATACTGTTGCCTGTGTTTTAATAGGAATCATCTGAATTCCTGAGCACTGGAGAGTATAATGAGTTTGTTGGGAACCTAGGCCAAGCCACACACAAATCCTGTGTGAAACAAACTGATGGAACCTCATGCTGTTCATTGCATTTCATGAATCATGATCACAGGCTATGTTTCAGGCAAGGAAAGGACAAGAAGTTCCTCTTTCAGTATCCAGATTTAACAGGGACTTTAAGAAATAATTCTTGCAAACTTCTGATTTTTATTTTTATTTAGAGAAACCCATGTGCTCCCTAATTATTTCAATAATAAATGGGCATAGCCTAGCTCTTTAGTGCAGAAATTCATAGTGCTGCTGCTCAGGATCTGCACCTAAATTTATAGCATGACTAGATGTAGTTGTGGTAGGTCTAGAAGAGGGTTTTGGATGAGTTTGAAGGTACAATATATTTGGCAATCCAAGTCTGACTGTCTGACTCTGCTTAAGCAACTGAATTGATGCTAAGATTGCTCCTCCAGCAGAGAAGCTAATAAAAGCAGGGACATGTCTGGGAAGATCTCTTTGAGGAAAAAGAGAAGTTTTGTTAAGGAATTACTTAGGCATTTGTTTTTTAAAACACTTATAAGTAGTGATGAGTAGCCTCCTGTAAATTTTTTCTTTTTCTTGGTTTTTTTTTTTTTTTGGCTATTTGAAATTGCCTTAACATCATTCCAACTCAATTTAGATTCCTAATGAATGTTCTTATTGAACACTGTGACATGTCCTAAATATGCCTACTTTCATTTTTAGAACTAATTTGATTTATGTGTCTATAAATACTCAATTGTTTGGCTTGACTCTGTCATTTTCAGAGCAGTGCTATCTCTGAATACTCTGTGCATGGGAAAGCAATGTAATTATACATTGGATTAAAACATTTCATTTTTCTCATGTGCAAACATTAAAAAAAAAAGCAATTCCACCTGCAGCTTAGCAAGAGAGAGCAAAAAAAGCATCTGAAGGCATAAAACTCATAAATTGTGAATAAAATAGTATATGAAAATAATTAATCTTTTAAAAATAAACAGTAGAGGTTGATAGTCTTTCCAGAGGGAAATGGAAAATGAGGGCATAAGGGAAACTCTGAAGGGACTTTCACAAAGCAGGTAACCTGTGATGCTGTGTAGTGCAGTGAGGGTTAAGCTTAGGAAGTTTGTGCTTATTTAAGGAATTTTAATGAAATCTGCCAGTGAGCAAAGGTTGCAAGCCACCCTATGTACAAAGGAGGAGGGAGCTCACATACAGGATGACCTTGAGGAGTAATAGAAAAAGGATGTAATGTAATAATACTAAGTGCACAGTTGTGCATTGGGGGCTGATAAATTTTTCTGTCACTTGCAACTGATGAAAGCAAAGCCTTTGCATATTAGTTTCTCATGCAGGACTGAGCAACCAGTATATTGTGTATGTAAGAAGGCAAATGTGTTGCAGATCCCAGCATTGAACTAACTAGTCATATAATAATGCTTTCTCTATTAAAAATCTTATTTTCATAAGATACTGCTAAGACCCAGGTCTGGAATCAAGACTACCCAGTTCTGGTCACCATATACAAAAAAAAAGACTACTTAAGACTCGAATAAGTAGAGAAAATTTTAACAGGTGACCAGTGAGACTGAGAGCCTTTCTTGAGGAAGCTGAGTATATGTGGATAACCTCTGTAAAGAAAAATAAGTAAGGTAACTGACAACTGGCACGAGAACAAATGGATGGAAACCCAGTGACAGATATTTAAACAGGGTTTAAAGGATCTCTGCCTTCAAAGTCACTGGAACTCCCTGGAGGGAGGAGCAGCAGTGAATGTAACTAGTTTACAAGCAATCCAATAATACAGTTGTTTTTAGAACCAGCAGGCTAGTGCCAGTCTTGATTCCATGATTTTACCCTTGGAAATTCATGCAGGAATTAGGCATAGTGGTGGGTGTTCATGCACAGTTAATTTAAACAAGGATTTTGCTGTTCGAGTGAATGCTTTTCTGTACAAAGTCCCTTGTTTAGGAAAACTTAAGGCGCTGTACTGACACAGGCATTATGAAAGCAAGTGGAGATACTGCTGAATAAAGGCCAGGTATTCAAAAGTCATGAGCTGGATCCTTCAGCACTTTGTCTTAAGTAATTAAGTTGATTTGGCAGAATAAATCTGGGGTTGCTTTATAGCCAATATTATTTGCATTTTTCAAACTCATCATCAGCTGAAAGGAGTAGAAACTGCTTCCAAATGGGAACTGGGTATCTCTCTATTCAGGGTACCACAGAAGCTATGTCTGTAAGAAAACAACATATTGTGAGATTAGTAAGAATTACAAGTGTTGGCAGTATGGAGTTAGGCATAGAAAAACATCCAGTTAACTGTCCTGAGTCTCTGGCCAGTCTCAGATGACGTATGGATCCATTTGCTTGTGGCTGCTGTGTGCTACTTTTTCATTGTGTTTTGATTTTTGTTTAGTTCCATTACAGTGTCTGCCCTGTAAGGACACTGTCAGTTCTTTCTAATGGACAGCTTATTGCAGCTCTTCATCTTCTATTTGCTATTTTCTGTAGTGGCTAACACTGCTTTTATTGGCAGTACCTGGAATAATTTCTCTAAGTGCAGTTGTTGGAGAAAATTTGCAGCAGGTGGCATGGTGCCTGGTTGTGACACAGCCCAGTTTCTTCATTGTCATTTCAAGGGTTTTATTCTCCCCTCAATATCTCAAAAAGGAATGTTATTTATAAATTATAAACAAGGAGATACTTATGAAAAATATTGTTAGTCAATATATGTTAAAACTCTTTTCAATGAGAATTGTTCTTTGCAAATAGTGAGTACAGAATTCATACCCTTGGGGAAAAAAAAGCCATTTAAAATCTGTCCTAAGGAAGGATTTTCCAACAGTCAGACTGTGCAGTTTTTCTTATCAGAATGACGTTAAATCATATGGCTCATGGCTAGTGTGACAAAATGAAGAATCTAGGATCACTGTGAGGATTTGTGTCTATTGCACCTGTCTACAGAGTTTACTAAAGGTTTTAAGGCCATTATAAGTTTTCTTATGCCCAGCTAGGATAGTCACAATGGCAGAATACAGTAATTTGTTCTCTATTTTCAGTGATTGAAGATGAAAAATCTTCCTTACAAGTAGGAACACTTCCTCCAAAAAAGTCTCTGTAGACAGTGTCTACTTCAGACTATTATGACACCTACATTTTACAGTTAAAATTTGTATATTTAATGAAGATATTTAAAGAAATACTTTGTTTAATCTGAATGGGCAGTTTTCCTCTTTTGTAAAGTCATGGTATAAAATTAAATTATCTGATACTCCTATTAGCATATTGTAAACCATGTAAGATTCAGAGAATAGTGCAGTAACAACAGGGTAGTTGTGCAGAAAGCTTCTGGGTGGAGTGTACATGCAGTAATGTGTTTGATGACGTGTTTTAATATTTATGAAGAACCATTCGATATAGATTATTTTAAATGTAATTGCTTAGTAGAGCATTTTGAATGCAGTTTGATGCAAAAATGTGTCATAGTCAGTTCCAAACAAGTTTCAAATTATGTTAGGTTTGGCTTTCTGAGTTTCTTTGGGTTATTTCTTAGCTCATTCTTATGGAAAATATTTTGTTTGGTATCTCTGTTAGACTATCTTGCAGTAAATTGGTTATGTCTTGGGTTTATTTGATTTGTAGCAGAGACATCCATAGTTCTGTAAACCAGATGTTGCTTTCAGTTTTCAGAAGGAGTTCTCATTTGAAGATAAAGAAGAACTTGCAAACAGCACAAAGGATATTGATGCTAATCTCTTAGCAGTACTTCCGAAAGGTAGGTAAGGGAGACGTATTATGAACACAAGTGGTAATTTAACAGCATGTGAATTTTAGTCTGTGCAAGTACTATGCACCATTAAAATCACTTAGGCACAGATGTTCTGATAAGTTTTCTTTTCCCTGTGAAGTATGCTTGAAGGATGAAACGGGATGAACCACAGTACTCTTTTATGAGACCTTGCTACATCCCTGCTTCGTAAAGTTTGCCTTTGTTTTCCTGGTTTCAAGAGGTTAGTAGTTGAAATTCAAAACTTCAGAGAGTTTCTTTGTACAGTTAGATTAATCCTGAGTTCAGAAGTATTGACTTGGCGTATTAAGAGTCATAGCTCTTTCCAGGCCCCTTTGGTGGTTGGTAGAGTCACTGTGCTTGCATGACCAACTGACTGCACTTGAATTTTTGTCTTGCATGCGAAAGGGCCTGCAGTACATCTGGAGTTCAGTTTGGGGGGTTTTTTAGGGTTTTTTTGTTCCAAACATCTATCTTAGTCTGAATAACTTCTGAAGAAAACAGCAGTTCCATCTTTATCATTTGACACAGTTGAGGTAGAGGCAAGAATTGATTCTATTGAAATATTTAGAGAAAATCACAATGTGCTTGACCATAAAGGGTGACATTTGACTGAAGAACTATGTGCAACTGGCACAAAGGTGTTCCCTTCATTCAAGGATATAGTAGACATCAGAACTTTGATTAAAATTTTGTGTATGTACGTTCTGGTGATGTTTACTCTTTTTCAGACAAGCTACAAGGCTAAAGCACTAATCCCAACATAAAGGAACTGGCTTGCTCTTTTAATGTCATTTGGTGCAAGTTCCTCTATAAAGGAGCACTTCTGCCAGCATAATATTTAAGCGCTATTTAAGTGGCATGCTTGCTTTTAAATATAATCATTACAGATGCTCAGAAAGAAACATTGCTGGCAAAATGATAGAATAGCATCATATGCATTTATACAATACAGACTTCTCAGAGCACCAGACAGTAATAATCCATATTATTACCATCCCTCATTATTCCTTACACTTAGTCTTACAATCATGTGACCAGCAAATTAATTGAGCCTTCACTTGAGAAACCTTATCTGTAAGTTGCTTCTCAGTGAACTAATTTCTATTCCAGGATGTTTCTATTTTACAAAAAAACACTCTCATAATAAAGGCATCATATTTGGTGTGTACTGGACTTAACAAACAACAGTAGGAGCTTTTGGTTGCATTCTGAGGGGACTCCTTGACATCCAGGGCTTTTTGAAAATACAGGTTATTTGGTCTTTCTAGAGCCTAATTTTGACTCAAATTTGCATATGTTGAGAAATTTAAGAGATATGTTTACGTTTCAACTGATACAGACTGAACCGAGGCCTGCAGTTGGGCATTGAATATGTCAATACACCTTTGCTGGCATAAATAGAAGATAAACGCTTCTCCAGCCTAGTTTTAAGACCATCACCTTTCCAGTTGTGGAGAGGAAGAAGTAGGAATGAAGCTGGTAGGCTTTGCTATTGTGTTAAATTTTCTTAAAAATGAAAATGTATGTACCTGTGTTGCAGTGGTTATTTACCATCTCTGAGAAATTAATCCTTTGGCAGGTAACCTTTTGATCCATGTCTATCCAGGCTTCACAAATGTACGTGCTTCCTTTCTATTATGAACTTTTGGAAGGCTTAATTGAGTTTTTACAGCTTCTGTTTTATAAAAAGAAAACTGCTGTCACATGGTGGCAACTTTATTCACATGTTCCCTGTGCAGCTGTCAAATAGGGCTTTCAGCATAAACATGTTTATAATCT